>LNAC01000086.1:2127412-2172766 GCA_002007465.1 Ailurus styani
ATCCCAGGACCCTGAGATCATGACCTGAGCCGAAGGCAGAGGCTTTAACCCACTGAGCCACCCAGGTGCCCTAAATAATTTTTAAAATGATACCCTATTTGATTAGTTTTTAAGCTCCTTTATAAAAACAAATTCAAGGAATAAACAACCCATAAAAAACGAATGTGATGTACTTCTTAGCTAATATTTAAAATCAGTCAGTAATTTTCCCACATGATAGAAATATATTCCATAAGATTAATCACTGACAAAGGGGAAGATTTTAACCTATTATTTAAATGTGCTTATTAACATAACACTTAAATTCTTTTTTTGGTTTTATTCTCTCAATTGATAGGAGGAAGAGGGAGTGTTTCCAGGATTTGTCTTTTTTTTTTTTTTTAAGATTTTATTTACTTATTTGAGAGAGAGAGAGAGAGAGAGAGAGAGAGAGAGAGAGAAAGAGAGCATGAGCAGGGGGAGGGACAGAGGGAGAGGGAAAAGCAGACTCCATGCTGTGCAGGGAGACTGCTGGAGGACTCAATTCCCAGGACCCTGGCATCATGACCTGAGCTGAAGGTAGATGCTTAACTGACTGAACCACTCAGGCGCCCTCAGGATTTTTGTCTTAACTAAATCATGTAACATGACAAAGCAAAGGTCTATAAATATTCAAATATAATTCTAATATACTATGGTACTCCCTATGAAATAGAAAGCAATGGTTTTTGTGAGTTAAGAAAGAAGCTACAAAAAAATTAAAAGGGGTGCCTGGGTGGGTCAGTGGGTTAAAGCCTCTGCCTTCGGCTCAGGTCATGATCTCAGGGTCCTGGGATAGAGGCCCACATCGGGCTCCCTGCTCAGCGGGGAGCCTGCTTCCCCCTCTCTCTCTCTGCCTGCCTCTCTGCCTCCTTGTGATCTCTCTCTCTCTCTGTGTCAAATAAATAAATAAAATCTTAAAAAAAAAATTAAAAGGCAGCTCTCTTCCAAAATTTGAAAACAGTAATTTTGATCCTATTTATATTTAAAAACTAAAATCAAGCCCCAACAGAATCAGGAACTTCAACAAAATCACATGTTCAGATATACCTAAATAAAGAAAAATAATAAAAGAGCAAATTGGTTTTAAATTCTCGGTAAGACTAATTTGTAAAAGAATTCACTCTTCATTATCACTAGCTAGCTGTATCTGTCTGTATGGGTCAGGCTTTAGAAAAAATTATGTGCTTGCTGCTGAAAAAGTTCTAAAATCAGATTGTGGTAATGGTTGCACGATGCTTTACATTTACTAAAAAAACCCTCCTGAGTTGTACATTTAAAACAAGTGAATTTTGTGGTATGGAAATTATGCTTCAATAAAGCTGCTAAAAAATTTTTATGTGTTTCTAAAATATAGCAAATAAATAACAAATCTCATTTTCTCAACATCCTGAGAGTTATCTTAACTTACAAGCAATTAAATACCATGAAGATACTAGCTGTCACTAGTGACCACTGTATGCTGATGATTTGAGACTTCCAAACCTGTGAGACTACTCAAGAGTCAGGCGTAGAAGGCCATAGCAATCCCTTAAGATGTTAATCCAGACTGAAAAATGTCTCAGAGAAGGCCATACTTTGACATATAATATGCAACTAGCTCGTTCATATTCTTATCAAAATGTCATTAATAGATGAAAGCTAGATGAAGATACCCACTGCTTTGTCCTAGAACAGTGATAAACGATAATAACTATGGTAACTTCTGTTACTCAAGTTTTTTTTTAAACTATCTGTGCTCCTATGAGTTCATTTATTTATCATTTTCTAAATTCCACAGACATTGGTAGGTTCTGGGAATATATAATTTTGATGGGAGAAATATTTCCAATATAACATGGTAAGTTCCAGTACAGTGGTTTCACAAAGGTCTGAGAAAACACAGAAAAGTATCATTTATTGCTAAATAAAATAGCCTACAAGTATAGTATGGTAAACAATGTCAAAAAAAATTTCTTTGAAGAAACTTTAAGCTGAAACTTTAAAGGATGAGTAGCTATCAGTCAGGAAAGAAGAAACAGAGTATTCTAAGCAAAGAGAACAGCAGCATGAACAAAGATTTAGAGCCATGAAACAATATACTATAGGGAGGTCAATTAGTGACAGTTCAAAATTACTTACATATATTTCAAGGCAAGGAGATATGGGAAAGAAAGTGAAAACAATATAAAGAATTTTTCATAAAGCTCAACTTATTCAGTTTAAATGACTTTATTTTAACCTACTGATCACCTAGAAATGAAAAAATTACTTTTTGGTTTGAAAATCCTATAAATCTGGGATCACTACTCTATCTTTTAAAAAACAGCTTGATAATGTGAACTGTCCCCATATTTTCTGGCTCCCCAAAGCATTCCTTTATAAACACTGTTAAAACAACAGAAGGTTATTAAGGATAAAGTAACCTCCTTATGTAGTAAAGGATAACTACAAGCAAAATACCACTCCCAACAGCAAATACTTCTTTTGTCATTAAACTCTAAAAAATATAAAAATATATATTTAAAAAAAAGGGCCCTGGGATGGAGTCCCGCATCGGGCTCTCTGCTCGGTGGGGAGCCGGCTTCCCCCTCACTCTCTGCCTGCCTCTCTGCCTACTTGTGATCTCTCTATGTCAAAGAGATAAATGGAATCTTTTAAAAAAAAAAAAAAATATATATATATATATATATATAGCGCCACATTTGCATTTTTTCACTGCGCAATATATGTTGCTAGTTCATGAGACCTGCTGTTCCCAACTAAAAGAAAATCTTACAGCAGGGGATACTCACACAATTATTTCATAACACAGTTTTTCAATTTCATAACCTCAACCCAATACTCCAAGATCACTTACCTGTTTTACATTATATCCCGCTTTTGCACTTGTTTCAATAAACATAACATTCAGCTCTTTGGCTTTCCTTTCTCCTTCTTCAATTGATACTTGCCTGTAAAAAAAATTTAAAAGATAACTTTTTCTTTTTGCAAGACTGACATTATAAAGACTATAAACAAGATTCTGAAAAGAGGGCGCCTGAGTGGCTCAGTGGGTTAAAGCCTCTGCTTTCGGCTCAGGTCATGATCTCAGGGTCCTGGGATCGAGCCCCACATCGAGCTCTCTGCTCAGCAGGGAGTCTGCTTCCCCCTCTCTCTCTGCCTGCCTCTCTGCCTCCTTGTGATCTCTCTCCCTCTGTGAAATAAATAAATAAATAATCTTAAAAAAAAAAAAAGATTCTGAAAAGAACTTTTCTTGACAGGGGTGCTGGTTATACAGGTGAGACTAGTTTGAAGATTCATCAAAATGCAGTACAGTTAAAATTTGTACATTTCCATGTATATGTTATACCTAAACAATTTTTTTAAAGGCATTTTTTTAAGGTTTTATTTATTTGACACACAGAGAGAGATCACAAATTGGCAGACAGAGAGGAGGAAGCAGCTCCCCACCGAGTAGGGAGCCCTATGTGGGGCTCGATCCCAGGACCCTGAGATCATGACCTGAGCCGAAGGCNAAAGGCATTTTTTTAAGGTTTTATTTATTTATTTGACACACAGAGAGAAATCACAAATTGGCAGACAGAGAGGAGGAAGCAGCTCCCCACCGAGTAGGGAGCCCTATGCGGGGCTCGATCCCAGGACCCTGAGATCATGACCTGAGCCGAAGGCAGAGGCCTTAACCCACTGAGCCACCCAGGTGCCCCTAAAAGGCATTTTTTTAATGATTCGCTTTTACTTGGCTGGACTCATCTGGTAATTTTTTTGTTTTTAAAAACTTAATAGCCTACTATTTTCTCTTCATATTAGATCACAAGAATTTAGCCTCATGATTAAAAACCTCATGTAAAATAATATTTCATGACAATCTGTCAATCTGCTCCTGTATTTATGTAACCACTCCCAAACTGTTAAAAATACAAGTTTTTTTCAAATTTTATACTACTGTGAAAATGCTACTATAAACACCTTTGTGCATACTATTTTGTGCACTGAGGGTCTTTTCTTTAGGATGAATTTTGTGGATTTCTCTAAGTGGAACAAGTGAGTCAAAAGACATGTTAAAGTCTCTTGATACATTTTATAAGGCACTGGTAACGCATTATAATTAGCAGTGTCTCAAATTGTAATACACTCTTCAAGTGCAAGATTATGTCACTTATCTTGGTATTCCTAGTATCTAGCTGACACATAGGTGTTTAATAAATATGCAAATATTCTAATTAAACAGATCTAAAATACCAGCTGACAAACCCTGCTTCCTACCATACAGAAAACCAAAGCAATACAAGAGAATTTTCACAAGCTCTCACCACATCAATCCAGTGATCGACAATGTGTGTGTCCTTATATTCTACCTCTAGTCCTGCTACCGTGGAGGAAACTGTCCTTACTCCCAAGAATTACACCTTTGTACTAGATTCCACTATCTTCTTGTCTATAAGAAGATACTATCCTAGAAATTCTCCACTCTCAAGTTAGGAAAGAAAATGAGTATTCTAAGCAAAGAGAACAGCACATTCTCTTATATAACAATCCAACTGTTAATGTTTTGTTATATCTGCTTGTTTTATCCTCATTCTCTATGTATTTACATGTGTATATACTTTTAAAAAAACACATATTTGAGAATAAGTTGACAATTTGCAGACCTTTAGCCCTAAATATATCAACAACACTGTGGATTTTTTTTTTTAAGATTTTATTTATTTATTTGACAGAGAGACCGCAAGAGAAGGAACATAAGCAGGGCAAGTGGAAGAGGAAGAAGCAGGCTTCCTGCAGAGTGGGGAGCCAGATGTAGGGCTCGAACCCCGGACCCTGAGATCATGACCCGAGCCAAAGGCAGACACCTAATGACTGAACCACCTAGGTACCCCAACAATGTGAATTTCTTTATAGTAATTCTGTCAGATGCCCTAACATTTATTTCTTGGACCTCTTCTCTATTTACAATCACTCCCTTGGTGATCTCATGCAGTCTTGTGGTTTTCAATACCATCTACAAGCTGATTACTCCCAAACTTATATATCTAGCCTGGACAGCTACTCTGAACTCCAGGCTCCAATATCCAATTGCCTACCTGACATCTAATTAGATATTAGGATATCTAATATTAAGTCTAAATTTATTTATTTATTTATTTGAGAGGGAGGGAGGGGGGAATTAGAGAATCTTAAGGAGGCTTCATGCCCAGCTCGGAGCCCGAAGCCAGGCTCCATCTTACAGCCTTGAGATCATGACCTGAACCTAAATCAGGAGCGGGATGCTTAACCAACTGAGCCACCCAGGCACACTCTAGCAATTCAAAATTTAAAATGAGCAAAACTGGGGTGCCTGGGTGGCTCAGTGGGTTAAAGCCTCTGCTTTCCACTCAGGTCATGATCTCAGCGTCCTGGGATCGAGGCCCACATCGGGCTCTCTGCTCAGCAGGGAGCCTGCTTCCTCCTCTCCCTGCCTCTCTGCCTACTTGTAATCTCTCTCTCTGTGTCAAATAAATAAATAAAATCTTAAAAAAAAAAAAACTAAAAAAAAAAAACAACCTAAAAAATAAATAAATAAATAAAATGAGCAGAACTGAAGTCATGATATTCTATCCCCAAACCATCCTTTATGTAGTCTCTCCCTATCTCAGTTAACAACAATTACTTAGGCTAAGAATCTACAGGTCATTTTACTCCGACTTCTCCCTCACTCCATATTCTGTCCATCATTATGTAGTCTATCCACTGCATAAGTATATCTTGACAGCTCCATCTTCAAAATATATCTGAATTTGACCACTGATCACCACACAAGCTGCCACTATCCTGGTCTAAGTCATCGTCATTTCTTGCTTGGATTACTGTCTGGATTAACTTCCTTGGTCCTACTCTTATGTATTTTCAACAGAGCAAACACTGATCTATGAAGAGTTACTCTTCTGCTCGAACCCTCCAATCTCATTCAGTCTTCACTTTGTCCCACTTAACCTGGCCTTTATGATTTTTTTTTTAATCTCATCACCTCCTACACTTCCCAACATTCTCTTTACCAGCTATATAGGGCTCCATGCTGTTCGTCAAATAAACTAAGTATATTCCCAACTCGGTGATTTTGCATTTTCTGGGCCACAAGCCTAGGACCTTTTCCTCCTCTAGATATCTGCACAGGTGACTCCCTTCCTTCCTTAGCATGTGTACTCAAAAGTCAGTGAGTCATCTTCTCAATGGAAGTCTCCCATTGCTATCCCATCTAATATTTCAAACGCACACCTGACATTTCAAATTTCTTCTTTTCTGCTTTATTTTTTACTCTTAGCATGTATCATTACTGAACATACTATGTATTTTTTTTTTTTTTACTTATTTATTGTCTGGCTCTTCTCTGAAATAAAAATTCCTTGAAGACTTGCCTTTTTTTGTTCACTATTCTATCCTAGAGTAGCATCCTCTGAAACATAAATAATATTCAATAAGTACTTCTGAATTATAATGAATGAATGATTATCCTATACATAAATGATTCAGACAGAAATTCTTCCTAGTTTTAGAACTAGTAGTCACCCTAATAAAATGGCTGAAGCTTAGCTACAGCAATGGTCCCAACTATGGTTTGATTTTGTCAGAATCACCTAGGAAGACTCATTAAAATATAGATTCAATGGTCCCACATAAACTAATTGAATTACAGCATCTAGAGGTAGGATTTAAAACCCTAAAATTTTAAAAGTTGACCATGGTCCTTCAGAGCCAGAATTTTAAAAGAGGGTCTAATAAGCCATATTTACCAACTGATTCTCAGGTTTGAACATCTGGGAATCACTGGCTACAAAGGACAGAAAATACTACACATAGAGGTGCTTATATTGAAATGCTGAACCAGATATATTCTGGTATTTCCTCCAAGTTTTTACCAAAAAAAATATAATTCTCAGTGTGATAAAGACATTTAACTTTCAATCATTTTTATTAAAATGTTTTCTCCTGATTACAAAATTAATTTTTTAGAAGACCAATCATTAACAATAAAGTCCTCCATAATCCCACTCCCTTCCCAAAGATGTATAGTGACAGTTAAGTTTCATGTATGCTTACACAGATTTATTCTAAGCAAAAGAATATATATATACCTACCATAATTTTATTTTATTTTTTTTAACACAAAGGACATCTTGCTACACACACTGATCAAGGGAATTTTTTTAAGCTTCATGCGTTAGACATCAATAAATTCCTCTCATTTTTTTAGTAGCTACAAGTATTGCATCTATAAAATGCTACTGCTCCTGATGGACATTTTGATGGATTTTTTTAGTATTACAAATAATGTTGCAATAAACATTCTTCCATGTTCATTTTTTCACATTTCTGCAGTTCCATCTGTGGAATAAATTACTGGAGGTGGGTCTGAGTCTATGAATATTTCATTCATTCATTCACGCATTCATGAGAGAGAAAGGGAGGGAGGGAGAACATGAGAGAAAGAGCATGACCAGTGGGGAGGGCAAACAGAGAGGGAGAAGCAGGCTCTCTGCTGAGCAGGGAGCCTGACATGAGGCTCCATTCCAGGACCCTTGGATCACAACCTGAGCCAAAGGCAGACACCCAACTGATGAGCCACCTAGGAACCCCACGTCAATGAATATTTTAAATTCTGATACTGTTGAGCTGTTTCTTTTTTCTTTTTTTTTTTTATTATTATTATTCTGTTGAGCTGTTTTATCTCCAAATTATATTAGTTACAGGGTTCCTGGGTGGCTCAGTCAGTTAAGAGTCTGCCTTCAGCTCAGGTCATGATCCTACGGTCTTGGGATGGAGCCCCGTGTCAGGCTCCCTGCTCAGCGGGGAGTCTACTTCTCTTTCTCCCTCTGCCTCTCCACCTCCTTCCACTTGTGCTCTTGTTCTCTCTCAAATACATAAATAAAATCTTCCTAAAAAATTGTATTTGTGGGGCACCTGGGTGGCTCAGTGGGTTAATGCCTCTTGCCTTCAGTTCAGGTCATGATCTCAGGGTCCTGGGATCCAGTCCCGCATTGGGCTCTCTGCTTGGCAGGGAGCCTGCTTCCCCCCCTCTCTCTGCCTGCCTCTCTGCCTACTTGTAATCTCTCTCTCTCTCTGTCAAATAAATAAATAAAATCTTTAAAAAATAAATAAAAAAAAAATAAATAAATGTATTTGTCACATTTTCAGTATATAAGAGTTCTTGTTTATTTAGATTCTTTTTTTTTAAGATTTTATTTATTTATTTGATAGAGAGAGACACAGCAAGAGGGAACAGAAGCAGGGGGAGTGGGAGAGGGAGAAGCAGGCTTCCCGCTGAGCAGGGAGCCCAATGCAGGGCTCGACCCCAGGACTCTGGGATCATGAATGACTTGACCAGAAGGCAGACGCTTAATGACCAAGCCACCCTAGATTCTTGACAATACTGTGCATTATCAATCTCCTGAATAATGGCTGATCTAATAGGTGAATATGATCTTTATAATTATATATTCAGACTTAACCAATCTTCCTCTTTATAGCTTTAGGATTTCATGTCATGCTTGTAAAAAGCCATCTATAACCAAAAAATTTTTCTTCTAATGCTTTTTTAACAAACATTTAAATCTTTTATTCATTTTAAAATTAAAAGATGATAGTCTGGCAAAACTTGCTGAGAAACACAGTAATTCCAAACCAATGGACAAGTATTACCTTGCAGAAAAAAAAACACTTTAAGTATAATTTAGATAAGTTTCTAGCATTTATGTACTCAACTGAAATATTACACAATAAAACAGATGCTATATGCATCCTTTTAGATAACTCTGGCTATTAGAACAGAAAACAATTCAGATATACAATCTTCCTATTTAAGAATGAAAGTACCAGGGACTCTGTACCAGAAGAATATATACCTACATGATCTACAAATTCTCATAGTGGAGATAAATAAAATAGTGAAAACTTACAATGCCAACTTATGTCCAAATAATTATTTTCATAAAGGAAAAAAGATCATACTCTGAATTTACTTTTAAGTCAAGAAAGACTATTTTGTCATTCTACTGCCAATTCCAAAAGAGGTACCATGGGAAGAAATGGGCTTAACATTTCCACAAGCCTTTGAACATACAGGATTCTTTTGTAACATTTTAATTAATAGTACAAGTTCAATACCCGAATTTCAATATCCATCTCATGAATAAAAAAACAGCAAATAGTAAAAGCTTCTACTATTAAGTAAAATGGTCAAGACTATTTAAAGCAGAAAGAATATCCAGTAGATTACTTAGGATGCTGAAGGCAGGTATTCAAGCCATGGGTTCTACAGTGAATGTTAATAATTTTGCATCCTGTGACTTGAATATGGCTTTGCTCATTTGACTAAGGTATCACAATCGAGCTATTCAGTTCAACTACACAGTCTGGTTCAACCATACAATTTAAAAAAAGAAAAGAAAAACTACACCACTGAATTATAATGAATATTTATAAGACTACCAAAAGAGTGTGCATTTAATCATTATGAATAATTTTTAAAGACAGGATTTGTTCTTAAATCATTTTGTTCTTTAACAGAACATTGCTCGTGTTTATGAGGCCTAAAAAATGCAAAACAGTTGCCAGCTTCATGTGTAAACAAACTTTTTCCCCCATGTGTAAACAATTTTGCACAAAAGCTATTTACACATTAGCTTACACAAAACAAAAAAACTCATTTTCCTTTGAGGACTGAGTTTAATGTTTACATTTATATTTTAGGTTCTAACAATAAAAAAAAGTAGGGTATAAACTTAAAAATTAAACATGTTTCCTTTCAAAACAATTCTTTAGTAATAAAAATAACAAGCTGCTTAACAAAGAAACCAAATATTTGATACACATACAAAATCACTTTATACCTCTTGTCAGCAAGATCTGTTTTATTTCCTACTAGCATGATGATAACATCACTTCCTCGTTCTGTTCTGACATCATCAATCCATTTTGTAGTTTGCTGGAATGAGTTAACATCTGGTATAGGAGGGTGGACAGAGAGATTAGTGTTACTGCAAAGCCTCCCAAGTGATAAACCAAAAAAACAAAAACAAAAACAAAAAAACACCAAAAACCCCAAACCAGAAACAAAAACAAAAAACAAAAAGTTGGGGAGGGAGTGGCACATTAGGACCCACTTTTAATGTGCCTGCAATATAACTCCATTTTATCTGAGTACAACTGTCAGTGATATAAACAAATCACAAGAATAAAGTCCTCAAGGTTCCTTTTATAGTAGTTTAAAACTTTTGAACATGACCAAATGAGTGTAACTGGCGGGGGGGGGGACCTTTTTAAAATGTTAAGGACAGCTATGGCAGATAATATGGTGTCACATTGCCACAATGTTTTTTTGATTACTTACACATACCCAGCATGACAAAGAAAGCATCTCCAAAAGTAGGTCAGCCAGTAAATCCCAACACATCCAGAAAATTTATAAGCCTTTAAACAGCTTTCAACACCACTCTGTTTGCATTGCTTATTCAGTTTGTGATCACTTTAACTTGAAGTTCATTAGTTTAATGCACCAGAATCACTTGTAACAAAATCCATCTTTCCTAGCATTGGATTCTAAGTAGAATACTTCAGTATTTTTTACAGCAGCTTCAGAAAATAGTTTACTAATATTTTAACCATATGTGCACAAAGTCTCACTTGCTTTGGTTAAAGTAACCACAAACATTTTAAAGCTGCAAAACTTTTCAATGCACAATAATGAACATACACTTTTTTTAAACAAGTAGCAACCCAAAGTAAAGCTTCAAGAAAAGAAAGATTGCATATAGCCCCTACCCACCCCCCAAAAAAGGTCTCTGAGTGCAAACTTATAATTCTGCCAGTGCAATTAAGTAGATATGACTTCTGGTTGAGCAGATATGAAAAAATGTACAGTAAAAAAATCACTAGCTCAAACCGATAGTTTATGTATGGTTCTTTTTAAAGTTTAAGATGTAACATTACTCTGATTTTCCTACAAATTATGGACCACTATGTGGAATTATGGCTTAATATTGCCTAGTATGTATAATAAACCAATTTAAAAAGACAATTTTAATCAGAGAGCATTTCCCTGTCAGTCACCATATTCTGTGAAAAATTTATAGGCACTTAAAATGCCAAAGATGTTACTTGGTCTTTAGGGGGAAAAAAAAAAGAAGATCATTACTTGTTTTAATCTCCTATTTAAAATTTCTTGTTGGAGGGAAATGAAAGTGTAATTTGTTAGCAATAAAGTCAGTCAGTCACAGAATTCAGATGTGATTCAAATGAAAATGATTAATAGAAACCTGCACATTAATATGTTTTCTCTGCCTTCCTCTATAGAGAGAGGATGGCTGGAAATGGAAAGCAGAGAAAAGCTGGCTAGCAGAAGATTTTAATAGCCTCAAAAGAAAGCCTTGGAATATCTGAAAATTTTGGCAAGAGGCTTAAATGCAAATTATTTTATTTTAGAGAAATCTGAGATAAAGTTAAATGAAAAAGGAGACATTCTTCCAACCATAATTATGGTGTGACTTAGGGATAACAGGATACTAAGAAAGCCTTGGAGAAGATTCATAATTAGATCTGAAGGAAAACTTCCAGGGCAAAAAAAATGTGGCACAATGGAAATAAAGCAAATTGGTACAAACACCAAAGCAAATATTTCTGACCTAGCTGGTATATGATAAGGTTTACTATGACAAAACTCATTTTTACATGCTAGTATAGAAAACAAGCACAAGACAAGAACATGCATGCAGCTAAGCTAAAGGTTGAAGGAAGATTAGAAATGCATAATTCCCCCCACTCACTTGTGATATCATAAACAACAACTGCCACAGTGGAGTCACGAATGTAGCTAGGAATCAAGCTCCTGAACCGCTCTTGACCTGCTGTGTCCCATAATTGCAATCGTACCTAACAACAAAATCAGTCAAACAAGCAAGAAAAATAAGAAAGGTCAACCCATTGCAAAATACCTACTTGTGATATCGTAAACTACTACGGCTGCAGCAGAATCACGGATGTAGCTGGGAATGAGGCTACGGAAACGTTCCTGACCCGCAGTATCCCACAGCTGCAGCCTGATCTGTGGGATGGGAAAAAATAAATAAAAAAAAAAAAAACCAAACTCATACTAAAAAGAAAAAAGAAATAATGTTTTTAAAGGGGGGAAGACGGGAAGAAGGTAAAAAGCAGACTCATGCAAAAGGTTGCAGGGATGTGAGGAATGAAAATAACACAAAACTCCTTTTTTGAAAGGGAGCAGTATTAAAAATTTGCTTGCTCTGAAGGTACGTGACTTAAATATGCCAATGTGAAAGATTTCACAGAATTAGAAACACTGCTTTTATTTCACTCTCTATAATGTCTCTTTGAATCTTATGCCTTCCGGATAGCAAAAAGTAGACTGTCTTGATATTCAAATAGTGAGCATAAAATGGAAAACCAAAGGTAAATGCCAGTGAGCACCCCCGGCTATCAGAGTAAAGGAATGAAGGCTTATCTGAAAGCCTCTCTGAAGCAAAAATATAATTCTTTTCTATTAGATCCAGAACACTTTAAAATTGGGTCTCTGACTACTGTGCTTACGTTTCTCCTACATGTTTCTTCCCAGAACATTGCATATAACCTAACAAAAAGGAGAAATATCTTTTTGCTACTCTATATACAAATTTCTTTCCTTTCTTACTTTTTCATAACTACATTTGAGGAAGAAAAGTCTGAAAACAAGCATTCAGTTATTTTACCATTATAAAGTAATTTCTAAGCTTTGAAAATTAAAGAAATGACATGCTGTATATTAAAACATAAAAGAGAACATCCAGAAGAAAAACTCACACACCTATAGGAAATAGCACTAGAGATACAATGCTTTTTGGGTCTAGGTCCCAAAATACTACATTTAAGATAGTCACTGTTTATAGGAGTCTCTTCTAGTTGATAGGAATCTCTTCTAGGGACAGCGGGCTAGAATACAGAATTTACACTATGCTTAAAGGGAGCATTCCAAAAGACAGGCATCTAAATCCAACAAATACATACACATTACTTCTATCTAGTCACTGTAACTTTGGTATACATCATATTCTGACAAATAAAATTTTGAAATTCACAAATTATGTGATATTCAAGTGAAATATTTTTGAATGCCTCAAGCGTAGCTCTCAAAAGGTCTTTAGCAGCTCTAATGTCTTTATGAAAATACACTTTTCATTATCTCAATGCTGCTTATCATTTTTCCAAATCAGGATTACAAATTTTGTTTATCAAGCCTAGGGCATTCAGTATTTTCCAAATAAATAACTTGGCTTTCTCTCTTCTTTGGATTTTACTTGGAGATTAAGTCAGAATGCTAAGCATTACCACTCTGTTAATAACAGTTTTTCTCAAAGCCTGTAAACTAACTTTCTCAACTTTGCTAAGAGCTTCTCACAGTGACAATCATTGATTATAGCTTTGATCATAGTTTTCTACCCTGGAGTGCTGCAGAAAATTGCACACTGAAAACATTACTCACTGTTCGATCCTCCAAGTACATTGTTTTTGATAAAAAGTCAATACCAATTGTTGCCTGTAAAACAGAATAAAACAAAGAAGTTAAACAATAAAGTAAAAATAATAATAGTTTAGGGGGCGCCTTGGTGGCTCAGTCAGTTAAGCTTCTGCCTTTGGCTCAGGTCATGGTCCCAAAGTCCTGGGATCAAGCCCCATGTGGGGCTCCCTGCTCAGTCTGCTTCTCCCAATGCCCCTCCCCCCAACTCATGTGTGCTTTCTCTCAAATAAATAAAATTTAAAAAATAATAGTTTAATGGCAGTTTAGGGTTCAAATCGTAATTATGATTATAGGAGAAATAATGAATAAACACATTAAAGGGTCATAACCAAGTATGAATGAACAAAATTTTCAGTGATAATGGTTTCCGCCTATTGAGCACATGTGCTAAAGAATTCTTTTAGGCCTTTTACACCACCATCTCTAATCCTCATACACGTCTGCAAAGTAGCTACTGCCAACCCAATTTTTATCATTTTAACAAATGATACTGGGGTTCAGAGAAGTTAAAAAACTTGTCTAAGGGAACAAAGCTTCTGCTGTGCCATTGGGAGTGAAAGTCTAGCCCTTTTCAATATATACTGACTATAATATATATATATATATATTTACTTATTATACATATTTAAAGTTGTGATAAAATATACATAATAAAATTAACCATCTTAACCAGTTTTTTTTAATTTTTGTTTTTATATTTATTTGACACAGAGAGAGAGAGATCACAAGTAGGCTGAGAGGCAGGCAGAGAGAGAGGAGGAAGCAGGCTCCCTGCCAAGCAGAGAGCCCGATGCTGGCCTCGATCCCAGGACCCTGAGATCATGACCTGAGCTGAAGGCAGAGGCTTTAACCCACTGAGCCACCCAGGCACCCTTAACTGTTTTTTAAAATACTATTTTTTGAAAGTAGTTTTAGGTTCACAGCAAAACTAAAACGTGCAGAGATTTTCTACATACTCCCTTACCCCCCCACATGTGCATAACACTGCCTATCATCAACATCCCCCACCAAAATGGTACATTTGTTACAGCTGATGAACCTACACTAACACTGATATATTTTTTTAAGATAGATTTTATTTTTAAATCGTGGCAAAACATATACCATAAAATGCGACACTTTGGGGCACCAGATGGCTCAGTTGGTTAGGTGGCTCCCTTTGGCTCAGACCATGATCCCGGGGTCCCAGGATCAAGCCCCGCATTAGGCTCCCTGCTTCATGGGGAGTCTGCTTCTCTCTCTACCCCTCCCCCCAGCTCACGTGCTCACTCTCTCTCTCGCAAATACATAAAATCTTTAAAAATAAGATAAAATGTAACCATGTTAGGTGTACAATTCAATGGCACTGATTATATCCACAATGATGTATAACTGTCAACATTACTTTTAACACTTTTTATAACCTCAAACAGAAACTGTACCCATTAAGCAATAACTTATCACAATGTATGACTACCCCACAATTTCTTTTTCCATTTGTCTATTAATGGACTTTTAGGTTGTGTCCACCTTTTGGCTGCTATGAGTTCCTATATTCAATTCTTCAGTATATACTGAACAGTGGAATTGCTAGGCCATATGATAATTCCATTTAAACTTTGTGAGGAAATGCCACACTGGCTTCCACAGCAGCTGCACCACTTTAAATTTCTAATAGCAATGCATGAAGGTTCCAACTTTTCCACATTCTTGCCAGAATTTGATATTTTCTTTTTTTATAATACTCATTTTAGCAAGCAGGAAGTGGAATCTCTTCGTGATTTTGATTTGCAGTTCTCTAATGACTAATGTTAAGCATCTTTTCATGTGCTAACTGGCCACTTGTATAACCTCTCTGAAGAACTGTCTATTCAAAAAAAAAAAAAAAAAGAACTGTCTATTCAAGTCCTATGACCATTTTTAAACTGAGTCTGTCATTTTATTATTGATACTCTGGAGTTCTTACAGATCCTAGATATTAAACCCTCTCTGGTATGTAATTTTCAAGTATTTCCTCCCATTCTGTAGGTTAAGCCTGGTGCTTTACTTGAAAATCAATTGTCCAGCGCCTGGGTGGCTCAGTCTGTTGAGTGTCCGACTCTTGATTTAGGCTTGGGTCATAATCTCAAGGTCCTGGGATCTAGCCCCACACTGGGCTTCACGCTCAATGGGGAGTCTGCTTGAGTTTCTCTTTCTCCCTGTGCCCCTCCCCTGCTTTGTGCACAAGCTCATGCTCACACTCTAAATAAATCTTCAAAAAAAATTTTTTAAAGAAAATCAATTGTCAATAGGTATGTGGATTTACTTATGAATTCCCTATTCCATTGGTCTATATGTCTATCATTGTTCTGATTACTGGTAGCTTTATAATAAATTTTGAAATCAGAAGTATGAATCCTCCTACTTTTTTTTTTTTTAAGATTCTATTTATTTATCTGTCAGAGAGCAAGCACCAGCAGGGTGGAGGTATGAGAGGACCAGGCTCCCTACTGAGTAGGGAGCCCAATGTGGGGCTCGATTCCAGGACCCTGGGTTCATAACCTGAACTGAAGGCAGATACAAAACCGACTGAGCCACCTAGGAGCCCTACTTTTCTTTTTCAAGGCTGTTTTGGCTTCTGGAGTTTAGAATGAGCTATTTCTACACAAACGGCAGTAGAAATCTGATAGGAACTGCATTAAATCCATCGATTGCTTTCAGTAGTTAGTACTGACATCTTAACAACATTAAGTCTTCTAATCCCTTTGCCTAGGATGTCTCTCCATTCATTTAGGTCTTTAATTTTTTTTTGAGCAGCGTTTTGTAGATTTCAGTTATTAAGAAAGCAAGCAAGGGGTGCCTGGGTAGCTCAGATGGTTAAGTGTCTGCCTTTGGCTCAGGTCATGATAACAGCCAGTGTCCTGGAATCAAGACCCGCACTGGGCTCCCTGCTTAGTGGGAAGCCTGCTTCCCCTTGTCCTCTACTGCTCCCCCTGCTCATGTCTGTGTCAAATAAATAAAATCATAAAAACAACAACAACAAAAAACACCAAACAAGCTAGCTTTCCCCTTTATCCTAAACTATGTGACTATGCATTTCATTTCTACATTTAGGGCTTAAAGATACATAACCTAAGTACAAATTCCATCTTGCAACATTCAGTCTGAAAATGTATAACCCATTCTGCTACAGGCTGGGATAATGGGTTCATAAACTTGAATTACTGTGCAAAAGCATCTAACTGACAAACCGTGGAATGTATAGGAATGGCATAGGGTTATTTTTTGTTTGTTTGTTCTTATTTTATTTATTTTTTATTTTATTTTTTATATTTTTATTCTTTGCCCAAGGGGTTCAGGTCTGTGAATCATCAGGCTTACATCTTTCACAGCATTCACCAAAGCACAAACCCTCCCCAATGTCCATAACCCATCCACCCTATCCCTACCCTCCCACCCCCCAGTAACCCTCAGTTTGTTTTGTGAGATTAGGAGTCTCTTATGGTTTGTCTCCTTCCCCATCCCATCTTGTTTCATTATTTTTCCCTCCCTACCCCCCACGACCCCCCACCCTGCCCCTGAAGTTCTTCATATCAGAGAGATCATATGATAATTGTCTTTCTCTGATTGACTTATTTCACTCAGCATAATACCATCCATGTCGTTGCAAACGGCTGGCACAGGGTTATGTTTAACAAATCTTACCCACAGAACCTCATTTACTCAGACAAGGTAGCAGAGGCAGCTCATTTTCTACACAAATATCCATCTTCCCCTTTCTTACTAAAAGAATCATTTATTTAAATCCATACTTTTCCCACTAAAAAGACTACATTTTCCAGCCTTCTTTGAGCTTTAAATAAATAGGGCTAAGGTGAGAGGTGCACTCTTGTTTTTTTTCCTTTCGTTTCTGCCTGGTTGTGGGATACCATGGCCAGAACTCCAGGAACCATTCAATAATGGAAGTCATATATTAGATCTGGGTTAAACAAAGTTTGAAGTCCCAGATGACTAAGGAGCTGCCACACAAGCCCTGAACTACTCTACTTATAGACTTTTTTTTTTCTTTTTTTAAGATTTTATTTATTTGACAGAGAGAGACACAGCGAGAGAGGGAACACAAGCAGAGGGAGTGGGAGAGGGAGAAGCAGGCTTCCCGCCAAGCAGGGAGCCCAATTCGGGGCTTGATCCCAGGACCCTGGGATCATGACCTGGGCCGAAGGCAGATGCTTAACGTCTGAGCCACCCAGGTGCCCCTAGACTCCTTTTACATGGAAAAAAACATTCTCAAGTCACTTACTAATGTTATTTTGTGCTTGTTATAAACAGCCCAAAATAGTTTTTAATGGCTACAAATAGAAATACGCCTTGTCAGATCTCACAGCCAACACATAGGTTTTTAAAATTAGTACAAAGTAAGATTTTATGTATAATAATCCCCTCCCTTCCACTGCACTATTCTAGTTTTGGGACATCATTTATACACCAAACTCATAAAGATTAAAATTAACCTGAAAAACATAGCCTGTTTCTGCTCTTTTTTTCAGTTAATTTTATTCTAAGCAGAATTACTAAATGGCAAAAAAGTTAATCAGCCAAAAGAATTAAGCCAACAGCAGGAAAAATAGAAAGAATGGATACAAAACTAAACACTAAACACTATTCCAGCATCTTGAATGTTACTTATGTGTAACTGATTCAAATTTTCATAAAAGATGGATGAGACATTAGTGCTGCCTCTTGCTGATCTTCTTTATAGAAATGCAGAAGGCAATAATTGTAGAAGAAACCAAAGGTTAGAGAAAATTCTCTCCCAAATAATTTATACCTTCACATTAAGTGTTGATTAATTCATTATGTTAGGAAAGTCTACTTTGAAAAAAAATGAGAAATAAAAAAATTAAACTGAGCACTTTCATTGTGGGAGCACACAATTGAAGACTGAACAATGGCGTGCCCAAATATACCACCATCAAGGTAGTAACAATAACTATAGGTTAGGTATTTGTATTTGGATGCTCTCCACTCAGAACAGTGTTTATTTGCCTTAACAGCAATTTTATAAAATAATGCAGATGTTCTGTTGGACTTCCCACATACTGGTTTGTCACCTGTCTGATGCTGCATACAGCCAAGAGATGCATCAACATCATGATTTTCCATAAGGGACATGAGTTTTCCTACATAAAAGTATTTATTTTTTTTAAAAGATTTTATTTATTTATTTGACACAGAGAGAGAGATTACAAGTAGGCAGAGAGGCAGGCAGAGAGACAGGGAGAGGAGGAAGCAGGCTCCCTGCTGAGCAGAGAGCCCGATGCGGGCCTCGATCCCAGGACGCTGAGATCATGACCTGAGCCGAAAGCAGAGGCTTTAACCCACTGAGCCACCCAGGCGCCCCATAAAAGTAATTAAATAAGGAAAACAAGTTTTTCTCTGTACCAAGCAATGATAATCAGCTAGGTTCCTTCTGTGGTACAAACATACAGAGTTCTGTTGCCTGGGTGCTGCTTTCTCTAGCAGGAAATAGAGAGAGAGTAGGAGTTGAGAAAGGCAAAGACTAAAGGAAGAAAAGAGTGGACAAGTTAAAGAAGGGTGTAACATTGACTAACAGAGATAAAAAGAAAGAAGAAAGGCAAAGGATCCCAGAAAGGGGATACTGACACAGTTCCATTTTAGAAAGGTAACCATCCATTAATATGTTTATATATATTTATGGGTGTGAAACTTGTATATATACTTTTCTCTTAGATAACTTTGTGCCACGCTACTTAGGAGAGAAACTATGTGGAGTTTGTCGACTTTAGAAATGAGTCATTATAACAAGCATAAAATATTATTTATGCAATGTGAACAAGTTCTAGAGATCACTGTGCATATATATAACGTACACTTAAAAATCTGATTAGAAGGTCGATTTCATATGAAGTGTTCTTGCCACAGTTTGAAAAAAAGAATTGTCCCCCCCCCATCCCCCATAAAATGACAATACTTCTGGTAGGAGAAAAAAAAGGAGTCCTTAAAAATTAAAGAAAACTGAAAGCCAAGAAATCAAACACTGGATGAGAAAAACAGTGCATCCAGGGGGGAATTTTATTTCTTTTGGTAACAAACTAGAATTTTGTGTAGAACGATTTAAAATTTTAAGAGCTTAAGGAGGTACTCAATCACTATCTTCCTGAAAAAAATCATTTACATTGTTTTAAATGTTTCAATAAGGGCACTTGTGGGGCTTAGACCGTTAAATTTGGCCTTTAGCTCAGGTCACGATTCCAGGGTCCTGTTCATGGGTTCATGCTCCCTCTCCCTTTGTCCCTTCCCTCCACTGGTGCTCTCTCTCTGTCTCAAATAAATAAAATCTTAAAAAATAAAAAAGTAAATGTTTCAATACTTTAAACTATGCCACAATGAATTTATGTTTGTTTGGATTTTTTTTTTCCACTTAAGACAGGGAATACTGGGGCACCTGGGTGTCTTAGTGGGTTAAGCCTCTGCCTTTGGCTCAGGTCATGATCCCAGGGTCCTGGGATCGAGCCCACCATCAGGCTCTCTGCTCAGCAGAGAGCCTGCTTCCCCCTCTCTCTCTGCCTGCCCCTCTACCTACTTGTGATCTCTCTGTCAAATAAATAAATAAAATCTTAAAAAAAAAAAAAGGGAATACTTTATTCAAAGTTTTTTTTTTTTTTTAATTTACCTATCTGACAGAGAGAGAGAGACAGTGAGAGAGAGAAGCACAAGCATGAGGAAAGGGAGAAGCAGGTTCCCCGCTGAGCAAGAAGCCCAATGCGGAACCCGATCCCAGGACCCAGGGATCATGACCTGAGCCAAAGGTAGACACTTAACCAACTGAGCCACCCAGGCACCCCTGGGAATACTTTATTCAAATCCATCAGAGAAATGGACATCTTGGGTCTGTAACAAAACGTTGTTTTAAAGTACAGGTCAGTAATTGTATATGAAGAGTATACACTGCTACATACAAATTAACTGATCAGAGCTCAACCTTTCAACATTTCAAACGGAACAAGCTTCCCTGTAAAAGCACCACCTTTGTGACATTTTTAACTTTAGTACTCCTCTACTTCTTCAAGCTCTCCATCAACTAAATCCACACCAACCTCCTCGTAATCCTTTTGAAGGGCAGCCACATCCTCACAGGCCTTAGAAAACTCTCCTTCCTCCATGCCCTTACCCACATACCAGTGAACAAAAGCATGCTTGGCATACAACAGGCCAAACTTGTGATCCAGGCAAGCCCAAGCCTCAGATATGTCTGTGATGTTGCTTACCATGCACACAGCTCACTATACTTTGGCCAGGTCTCCACCAAGTACTATAGTGGGAGGCTGGTAATTAAAGCTCATTCTCAAACCAGTAGGGCATCAGTCCATAAACTGGATGGGACACTTGGTCTTGATGGTGGCAAAGGCAGCACTGACATCTTTGGGAACTATGTTGCCACCATCCAACAGGTAGCAAGCCATGTATTTACCATGGCGAGGATCACATTTCACCATCTGCTTGGCTGGTTCAAAGCATGCAGTAGTGATCTCTGCTACAGAAAGCTGTTATGGTAGGTTTTCTCAGCAGAGATGACAGGAGCATTATGTGGCCAGAGAGAAGTAGATGCAGGGATAGGGAACCACACTGGTCTGGAATCTGTCAGATTAACATTCAGGACTCCATCAAATCTGAGGGAAGCAGTGATAAAGGACACAATTTGACCTATCAACCTATTTAGGTTAGTGTAAGTTGGGTGCTCAATATTGAGTCACAGATGTCATATCATGTCATAGATGGCTTCACTGTCTACCACGAAGGTGAATTTATGTTTACTGTAGATTTGTAACAGCCTCTGGAATAAGAAATCTTCTAAATTCAAAGTAATCTCAAAGGTTAGTCTGAACAATATAATCTTTCTCAAATAAAAGAATGAATCTAAAACAAAAAACGGGAAAAAGAATGAATCTACTCTAACTGTGGAAATCTTTCTTCAGCTTATTTATATTAAGCTGAACCATGTAAATTTGACAATATCTTATCATTTTTAATTATAAAAATAGCAACATAAGATGGTTCAAGCTGATACATTTTATTTTTTAATTAATTTTTTTATTATTATTTGCCCCAGGGGTACAGGTCTGTGAATCATCAGCAAGCTGATATATTTTAAACTGTTAGGAAAATCTGTGGGTTTATAACCAGAAAAAGAAAGTAAGTAGTGAAAAACAAGAGCAACATTAGGAGACTCTTTTCTAGGCTCTCTAGTTAGAAAGAATAGTTTTTTGTTTCGCTCTGAAATATTGTCTAAATTTTGGCCAGTTAAAGACTCTTCTGGCCAACCAGTCCTCCTTTTTATTTTTATTTATTTTTTTTAAGATTTTATTTATTTATTTGACACAGAGAGAGAGATTACAAGTAGGCAGAGAGACAGGGAGAGGAGGAAGCAGGCTCCCTGCTGAGCAGAGAGCCCGATGCGGGCCTCGATCCCAGGACGCTGAGATCATGACCTGAGCCGAAAGCAGAGGCTTTAACCCACTGAGCCACCCAGGCGCCCATCAGTCCTCCTTTTTAAATGAAATCAATTCAGTGTAAAGGACTTATACCTAGAAAATGAATTATTAACAACATAAAATTTATCATTTTTGTGAAATAAAACCTCACTTAAACTAAGTTTGATATATACATTACATATGGCTCATAAAAAGCCCAATAATAAATTTCTAGCAAAGAGACTAGCTCCTTAATTATTCACTTCAGAAGTCTTTCTGTTGTGTGTGTGGTGGGAGTGGGAGTAGGGAATCTTCAAATGACTCACTGAAGAACTCTTCACCTGAAAACTAAGTTGGCAGCTAACTACATAAAGGTCAATTCTTCATATTCAAAGATAATACTTAACCATACTATCAAGCTGATTTCCCTAAATTTTCTTGTTAGAGCTAAACTAAAAGAACATCTAGGACTGTATCTAATTGTTATAAAAACTTGTAACTCACATTAATTAGCAAATCCAATTAATGCCAAAGTACAATGATACTTTTTAGCTTTAACAACATTCCCACAATCACAATCTTCCCTTATCTGTCAAATTCTATCAATATCACTACCCTTATGTCAACATCACTATCCTTATATATGTCTGACTGAACAGCAGCATGAAGAAATAGCAATGGCACTTTCAGTTATGCCCCAAAGATCTCCTTAATTTCACTCTAAACATGGGTATAACAAAATCCTTTAGAAACACCCAGAGAACTCTAAATAGGCTCCAGTTAATAAGTCTTTGGGCCTAAGACTCCAACCCTAGTTCAGATTTTTTAGCTCATGGTAGTGGTTCTACTCCCAAAGATTTGAGCTTACACTTTTCAGGAATTTTCCACATGTGGCTCAATGACATCAATCCTTTTGTTAGTCTCTGAACTGGCATTCGTAGCTTTTCTGATGAGAAGGGATAGAGCACTGCTCAGAATCAAGACACCACACACAAGAGAAGGTCCTCTAGGTAAAGCCTATAGGCCGTAGAGTTGCAAGGACCTAGAAAATTGGGGTATCTGACCTAAAGGACTCCCGAAGAAACTGAAGCACTCTTACTGATTGAGCTATTTTTCATTTCTAAATTTGCTCTTTTCATGTCTTATGAGGTGGTTAAACCATTTCTCAAATATTCAAAAGAATGATAATAAAATATATACAACACATATTGATTAGCTTTTTAAGAAGTGACTTTCCAGGACACCTGGGTGGCTCAGTCAGTTAAGCGACGGCCTTTGGCTCAGGTCATGATCCAAGGGTCCTGGGATCGAGTCCGGCATCAGACTCCCTACTTGGTGGAGAGCCTGCTTCTCACTCTTCCTCTGCCTGCCGCTCTGCCTACTTGTGCTCTCTATCTCTTTGTCAAATAAATAAAACCTTAAAAAAAAAAGTGACTTTCCTAAAATGTCAGATTTATATGTATCAATCATTTCTGTTCTACGATCTTCACAGTTTTTAGTAAAAGGCTTAATTAACACAAATTCCTTTTGGAATGATGAAAAAAAAATTTTTTAAGATTTTATTTGTTTATTTGACAGAGAAAGAGAGAGATTACAAGTAGGCAGAGAGGCAGGCAGAGAGAGAGGAGGAAGCAGGCTCCCTGCTGAGCAGGGAGCCCGATGCCAGCCTCAATCCCACGACCCTGAGATCATGACCTAAGCCAAAGGCAGAGGCTTTAACCCACTGAGCCACCAAGGCGCCCTGATGAAAATGTTCTTAATCCTGATGGTGGTGGTAGCTTCACAGGTGTACACATCTATCAAAACTTGTCAAAATTAGTAATTCTTAACTACTATGTGATTTTAAGAGTCCTGTGTGTGTTGGATAAAAGTTCTTTGTCATGTGTCTTTTGTTTGTTTTAGGTTTAGTTAACTTTTCTAGTTTCTTAAGGTAGAAGGTTAAATTATAGATTTAATATATTTCTTCTTTTCCTTATAGCACTGATATAGTGTATCCTATAAATTTTGGTTATGTTGTGGGGTGTTTTTTTTCCCATTTGTCTCAAAGTATTTCCTAAATTTCCTTTGTGAGTTTTTCTTTTTCCTTGACTTTGGGAATTTGGGAATAGTTATTGGGAATGTTGGTTATTGATTATTTGGGAATGTGTTGTTTAATTTCCACATTTTTGTGAAAATCCCAAATCTCCTTGTTAATGATTTCTAATTACATTATTTATTCTTGACTTTAAGTACAGATCAAAAGGTCACAGAATCTTGGGTTGAACCACATAAAAGAATATCTGCAATCACTCCTACTTCAATCCCAGATGTAATTAGTGATAATCTTTCAATGGACTTTAGAAGAGGAAATAAAGAAATCAAGTGAAAAGACTGAGGACTATGAGCAAAATCAGCTGTACTTTGTATTAATATAGCATTTTACAGATTATAAAAAGTGCTTTTATGTAAGTAAATAGCTTTTTAAAAAGACCTTAAATATTACTTCTAACATAAAACAGAGACAACTAGTAAATCAGCAAAAATAAAATACCTGATAGGTGTTGTCAAAACTGTCATACATAAATCTGGTGATCAAGGATGTCTTTCCAACTGCAATGAAAAGGAAAAAAGATTCACTCAGTTAACACATTACACTGGGTTCTCAAGTGATTCTTCTACAAAGAACTACAATTAAAGTCAATGGGAAATATCTGCAATGGTTCTACTAATAATTTCGAAACATATAGCCCCTAGCTTGTTGAAACCCCTTTCTCTAATAACAGATAACAATCACTCAAATTAAGAGCACATGTAAATAAAAAAGGGGGGCACATGTAAATAAAGAGTTTTATTTAGTAAAGATCTGAGGAAAATGAAAAGATGGAGGGAAAAAAATCAATTATGTTGAAATCTCCGTAATTCACAAAAGGTCAAGCAGATACTACTTGGGCCCTAACAAGAAGAACTTGGATTAGACTTGAGAAGAAGCCTTTTTATATAGCAACAGCTGAACTATGAATTTATTAGTAAATAGTACATATAGTTTCCATTTTTTTTAAAAAAATGCTCACCATCCTTTTCACATAAAGGAGTAAAATGTACATTGTATTTTACTGGTAGTACAGAAAATTACAGGAACAAAGTGAAAATTATGTATATCATTACCACCCATATATAATTAATGTTGGTATGTTTTCTGAAATATTTTTTATATATAAATATATTTTTATATAAATATATATTTTTTAATATATAAAATAAAAAATATATTTTTAAATATAAAATATATAAAATTTTTATATATAAAATATCTACTTAAAGATAAAACTCTAGGGGCGCCTGGGTGGCTCAGTTGGTTAAGCAACTGCCTTCAGCTCAGGTCATGATCCAGAGTCCCAGGATCCAGTCCCACATTGGGCTCCCAGCTCCACGTGGAGTCTGCTTCTCCCTCTGACCTTCTCCTCTCTCATGCTCTCTCTCTCTCTCAAATTAATAAATAAAATCTTAAAAAAAAAGTTAATAAAAAAAGATAAAACTCTAGAACCACTCATAGGAAACCCAGGAAAAATATACATACTACTATTTTCAATACTGACTGGACTCTGTAAAAAGGAAATGTAAAAATCTGAAGAGATAAAAGGCAATATGCATTTCACAGAGGGGGAAATAATGGAGGATGAAAGGAACTATATAAAAAACAAAGAAATATAAAATAGCTTGTTAAAATAGTTTTTATTCAAAGGATAAAAAATTATTAAGCATTTTATTTTTAAAAGATCTTAAAGTAATCTCTACACCCAATGTGGGGCTTAAACTCACAATCCCAAGATCAAGAGCTGCATACTCTACTGACTGAGCCAGCCAGCTACCCCTAAGTATTTTTAAATATGATTCAATATGGAGTCCTGGTAAATATATTGCTCTTGTTTACCTCAAACCTCCTGTAAAATGGTATGCAAACTTATAATGATTTGCTACATGTTGTTTTTCCTAAAAGATTATAAGTTCCAGAGGCACCTGGGTGGCGTAATCAGTTTAGTGTCCAACTCTTGGTTTCAGTTCAGGTCAAGATCTCAGGGTCCTGGGATCAAGCCCCAGAGTCAGGCTCCCTGCTGAGAAGGGAGTCTGATTCTCCCTCTCCCTCTGCCCATACTCTCGCTCATGCTCACTCTCTCTCTCTCAAATAAAGAAAATCTCTTAAAAAATAAAAAACATACATGTTTAAAGTAAAAATGATAACACAGTTTATAACATAGAGAATGTAATATATGACAACTATAACACAAAAGATACAGAGATAAATACAGTTATACTGTTGTAAGGTGTCTATAGTTCATGTGAATAGTAAAATCTGTGAAAGGTTGATGATGCATATCATAAGCCCTGGCAAAACCACTAAAAATATATGCAAAAAGGAATAGACAACAAGTCAACAGAGGAATCAAAATGGAACAGTAAATAACAAAAATCAAATGAGACAAACCCAAATCTAGCCCTATCAATTTATAGAGTATATGAAAAGTAGATTTAAAAACTCCAGTTAAGGGCTCCTGGGTGGCTCAGTGGGTTAAAGCCTCTGCCTTCGGCTCAGGTCATGATCCCAGGGTCCTGGGATCGAGGCCCGCATCTGGCTCTCTGCTGAGCAGAGAGCCTGCCTCCTCCTCTCTCTCTGCCTACTTGTGATCTCTCGCTCTCTGTCAAATAAAAAAAAAAACAAACAAACAACAACAAAAAAAACCCTCCAATTAAGGGACACCTGGGTGGCTCAGTCGGTTAAGCAAATGCCTTCAGCTCAGACTGTGATCCCAGGGTCCTGGGATCAAGCCCCACATCTGGCTTCTTGCTCAGAGGGGAGCCTGCTTCTCTGTCTCCCTCTTCCTGTTACTCCGCCTACTTGTGCTTCCCTCTCTCTCTCTCTCTCTCTGTCAAATAAAAAGTCTTTAAAAATAAATAAAAAATAAAAATTCCAAATAAAAGACAAAGATTTTCAGAAGAAGATAAGAAGAAATGATAAGGGGTGCTTCGGTGGCTCAGCTGTTAAGGGGCTGCCTTCAGCTCAGGTCATGATCCCAGGGTCCTGGGATTAAGCCGGGCATCAGGCTCCCTGCTTGGCGAGGGACCTGCTTCTCCCTCTCCCACTCCCCCTGCTTGTGTTCCCTCTCTCGCTGTGTCTGTCAAATAAATAAATTCTTAAGAAAGAAAGAAAGAAAGAAATGATAAGACGACACAAATATTTGCTTTCTGTGAGACACACTTTAAATACAAAGAAACGAAAAAGTTTGAAACAGAAGGGCATAAAAATCTCCCAACAAAGAAAACTCCAATTAATCACTTAAGGGAATAAGACCAATCTTATATAAACTATTTTTAAAAAGAGAGAACACTTTCCAACTCATGACATGGGATGAGCATAACCCTAACAAGGATATTACAAAAAAGTGAAAATTATGGATCAGTACCTCTCATCAACACAGACTCAAAATTCCTTAACGAAGTATTAGCAAATCAAATCCATATACAAGAGTATTTATTTTAGAGAGAGAGTGCATGTATGAGTGGTGGTAGGGGTTGGGGGGAGACAGGGAGACGGAGAGAGAGTCTTAAGAAGACTCTGTACCGAGCACAGAGCCCACAGTGGAGCTTGATCTCACTACCCTGAGATCACAACCTGAGTCACAATCAAGGGTTGAGGCTTAACCGACTGCACCACCCAGGTGCTCCCAAATCCATATGTACAAATAAAGATATCTCATAAGTAGGGATTATCCCAGGAATAAAAGGTTAGTAAATCATACAAAAATCAATTAATGTAATCCAAAATGTTAACAGAATAAAGAAGAAAATCCTTAAGTTCATCTCAATATACTTAGATGAAGTATATAACAAAACTCACCAGATTCAAATCAAAACTCTAAGCAAACTACCAAACCAGGAAAGGAGACAGCAACAATCAGATAAACAGCATTTACAAAGAAATCTATAGTTAACATCATATGAAATGGTAAACTCCAAATGGTTTCCTCCAAAGAATGGGGGGAAAAAAGCAAGGATGTCCAATTCACCACTTCTATTCAGCATGAGTACTCTTAGCCAGTGTGTGGCTTAATAAATTAATTTATTTGTTTGTTTGTTTGTTTGTTTTCAGTGTGGGTGGTCTTAGCCAGTGCAATAATAAGAAAAATAAATAAAAGGCACACAAAATGACACTGTTTCTTTCACTGATGACATGACTACTCGTGCAAAAGAAATCCTAAGACACTAATTTTAAAAATCTACTAAAACTAGTGGCATTTGGGTAGCTCAGTTGGTTAAGCATCAAGACTCTTGATCTCAGCTCACGTCTTAACATCAGGGTTGCTGAGTTCAAGCCGTGCACTGGGGTCAACACTGGGGGTGGAGATTACTTTTAAAAAAAAAAACAAACAAACACAAACACTACTAGAACTAGTAAATTTGGCAAGGTCTCAGTACAGAAGTTTGATATACAAAATTCAACTGCATTTCTAAATACTAGAAACAAACAGAAAACCAGACATTTTAAACTACACAAGTAGTAACATCATAAAATAGAAAACAATTAGGAAAAAATTTAACAAGATGTGTAAAAACTCTATCTTGAAAACAAACACTCTGTTGAGGGAATATCAAGAAAATCTTAATAAATATAATACCACCTACTAGTTTAAGAGTCATCAATGCTAAGATATCAATTCTCTTCAATTTACAATTTCAACATAATCTCAATCATAATTCCAACAGTCTTTGAAAAATAGCAAATGACAAGATGGTTCTGAAGTTCATATGAAAATGCAAAGGATCTAGAATAGTTAAAACAACCTTGAAAACAGTGAACAATTGTTAAGATTCTACCATATTCAATCTCAAAATTTACCATGAAATTACAGTAGCCCAAAAAGTATGGTATTGGCTTAGAGGCAGACAAACAGATCAGGATCCAGAAATAAACAAAAAAATTTCTAGGCTGTTGAATAAACATCTCTATCCCTGTGAGACAAAAACTTTTTCTCCCACCTTATCCCCCAGCAAAAGGGCCTGAAAACTGACAATTTTAATTTTCTCACATTAGCACCTCAAGGATATTTTAAGATAATTTACTACAAATTTTTAAAAAATCTTAAACAGGGCGCCTGGGTGGCTCAGTGGGTTAAAGCCGCTGCCTTCGGCTCAGGTCATGATCCCAGGGTCCTGGGATCGAGGCCCACATCGGGCTCTCTGCTCAGCAGGGAGCCTGCTTCCTCCTCTCTCCTCTCTCTCTGTCTGCCTCTCTGCCTACTTGTAATCTCTCTCTGTGTCAAAATGAATAAATAAAATCTTTTAAAAAAAAATCTTAAACAACTTTCCAATATGAAATTAACATTTTATTTCCAAACATCTCCACTATAATGACACTACTGTAAATATCACAAGATGTTTTAAGTAACAAACGCTTTCATCCTAATCCCTAAACTTTCCAAAAATTAAGTAGAGATCTAATTCTTTTCTGCCAATTCTTGTTTAAAGAAAAGCTTTAATTTTGCTAGCAATAGAGGAAAGTAGCACTGGGATGGAATTAATGCAACGCTGTTAACCTGAAAAGGTGAAATTTTCTTGGCTACAGCAGGTAGGAAGATTTCAGAGAAATCTCAAGGTAGCTCTATTTCCTTATTGCCATCCTTTATAAAAACACTCTTGGGCGCCTGGGTGGCTCAGTGGGTTAAAGCCTCTGCTTTCGGCTCAGGTCATGATCTCAGCCTTCTTGGCTACAGCAGGTAGGAAGATTTCAGAGAAATCTCAAGGTATGCTTCTTCCTCTCTCTCTGCCTGCCTCTCTGCCTGCTTGTAATCTCTCTCTGTGTGTCAAATAAATAAATAAAATCTTTAAAAAAAAAAAAACACTCTTCATTGATAAAAACAGAACCTGCAATCAATCCTAATTCTGGTAATTTGTCTCTAAAACTGTCATAAGATCTAAGGCCTAAATAAATTTATTTTATAGAAATATATTTTTAAAGTTTTTTTTAGATTTTATTTATTTATTTGACTTAGAAAGAGAGAGAGCACAAGCAGGAGGAGCTGAAGAGAGCAGAGAGAAACAAACTCCCCATGGAGCAGGGAGTTCAACATAGGACTTGATCCCAGGACCCTGAGATCATGACCTAAGTCAAAGGCAGAAAGACGCTCAACCAAATGAACCACCCAGGCACCCTTATTTTTTTTTTTAAGATTTTATTTATTTGACAGAGAGAGAGAGAAAGAGAGAGAGACATCACAAGTATGCTGAGGGGCAGGCAGAGAGAGAGGAGGAAGCAGGCTCCTTGCAGAGCAGAGAGCCCGATTCGAGCCTCGATCCCAGGACCCTGGGATCATGACCTGAGCCAAAGGCAGAGGCTTTAACCCACTGAGCCACCCAGGTGCCCCCAGGCACCCTTATTTTATAGATATATTTAAGATGGGTGGCCTGGGTGACCCAATCCATTAAGTGCTGCCTTCAGCACAGTTCATGATCCCCGGGTCCTGGGATTGAGCCCCACATCAGGCTCCTTGCTCAGCAGGGAGTCTGCTTCTCCTCCTCTCTCTTCTGTTCACTCTTTCTCTCAAATAAATAAAGTCTTAAAAAAAAAGAAAAAAAAAGAAAAAAAAAAGAAAAAGAAATATTCAAGAATAACTTCAGAAGATATGAGTAAATGTCTTTTTTTTTAATAAAGAGGGATCCAAAAAACTTTAATGAAAGGTCTCTGAAGCAAGCAAAAATCAGAAAGTGCTTTCAATTATGTACTAAAAAAAGGCATTTATGCTTAGTTCAGGGCTCTTTTTTCTTTAAGATTTATTTATTTGAGAGAGAGAGAGGAAAAAAGCACATGAGCATATGAGCAGGGAGAGGGGCAAAAGGAGAGGGATAGAATCTTCAGCAGACTCCCAGGATGCTGAGTACGATGCCCAATGTGGGGCTCAATCTCAAGACCCTGAGAGCATGACCTTAGCCAAAACCAAGAATCTGATGCTCAACCGAATGAGCCAGCCAGGTGTCTCCAGGGCTCTTTCTTCATTATATTATTTATACTGTGCCAGGTACTGCACAGTGTTTCAGGATTGTTTTTTTACTCTCAAAACCACCCAAAGAGTCCTTGAAGCTTTAAGAAGAAAGGTGACTCTACTTTTTAGGATATTCTTCTTTATAAAGAACAGATTAGTTCCAAAAATCCATAACCCCAGTCTAATCATATAGAAAAAGAACAGACAAATTCCAGCAAGGAAGCATCCTACAAAATACTTGACCAGTACTCCTCCAACTGTCAAAGTCATTAAAAGTCTGAGAAACTGTCACAGCCAAGAGGAACCGAAGACATAAAACTAACCGAATAGGATATGATAGAATCCTGGAACAGACAAAGGACACTGGGAAAAACTAAGGAAATGTAAATAAATTATGGATTTTACTTAATAGCATATAATATTGGTTTATTAATTATGAAAAATGTAAAATATTAACAAAAGATGTCAATAATAGGAGAAATTGGTACAGGTTTATAGGAACTATACTATCTTCTCAGTTTTCCTGTAAATCTAAAACTATTCTAAAAAATAAAGCTTATTTAAAAATTGTTTTATTCGGGCGCCTGGGTGGCTCAGTGGCTTAAGCCTCTGCCTTCAGCTCAGGTCATGATCTCAGGGTCCTGGAATCGAGGCCCGCATTGGGCTCTCTGCTCGGCGGAGAGCCTGCTTCCCCCTCTCTCTCTGCCTGCCTCTCTGCCTACTTGTGATCTCTCTCTGTCAAATAAATAAATTAAATCTTTAAAAAAAATTGTTTTATTCATTATTCATATGCCTTTATTATTTTTTTATTTATTTTTTATTTTTTTTTTAAAGATTTTATTTATTTATTTCACAGAGGGAGAGAGATCACAAGGAGGCAGAGAGGCAGGCAGAGAGAGAGGGGGGAAGCAGGCTCCCCGCTGAGCAGGGAGCCCGATGCGGGCCTCGATCCCAGGACGCTGAGATCATGACCTGAGCCGAAAGCAGAGGCTTTAACCCACTGAGCCACCCAGGCGCCCTTCATATGCCTTTAAAATAAACCAAACAAAAAAGGCAGAGACAAAGTATGGAATCTTTTAGGAATGATGGAGATGTTCTTTATTTTGTGGTCATTCTTGCACTGTCAAGACTCACTGAATTGTACAATTTATTTTTTTTTCATTTTTTAAAGATTTTATTTATTTATTTGACACTGAGAGATCACAAGTACAGAGAGGCAGGCAGAGAGAGAGGGGGAAGCAGGCTCCCCGCTGAGCAGAGAGCCCGATGTGGGGCTCAATCCCAGGACCCTGAGATCATGACCTGAGCCGAAGGCAGAGGCTTTAACCCACTGAGCCACCCAGGCACCCTGAATTGTACAATTTAAAGAGACGCAGTTTACTGTCTATAGAAAATAGGCTTCCTCAGTAAAACTGATAAGGAAAAATAATCTGTCACAAAACAGCCTCAATAAAACAAAGAGCAAAGGTTTCAAGTGACCAGTAAACTTCTAAAACACAACGTTCTAAGACAGTGGGCTCCTAGGTGTTCTGACTGTAATACCAAAGAAATACATTTAAAATCCTAACCCAGCACACAATTACATAACTGAAACAAAAGTTTTATGAAACAATGCTATGGACTATGCATTCTGATTATTTTCTCTCCATTGTCTTATAGGCTAGTCGCTAAAACAGTTACTGACAGGATGATAAGATTTCTGGGATTGGCTTTTAAAAATTGCTATGGATAGTTCCCCTGGGTGACACAAGTCAGTTAAGCGTTCAATTCTTGGTCTGGGCTTAGGTCATGATCTCTGGTCATGGTATCTAGCCCTGCATCAGGCTCCACACTTGGCACAGGAATTTGCTTAAGATTCTCTCCCTCTGCCCCTCCCCCAGCTAGCGCGAACACCTGTATGTGTATGTGTGTATGTATGTTTTTTTTTTACTCGCCCACACACTCTCTCACTAAAATGAATGAGTGAAATCTTTAAAAATATTCCTATGGTCATCACGGTCTACTTCGAAACTCAAAGGGTATGAGGTCAGTATTTTATCAAGTGTGACATTATTTGTAGGGATTTTTGGGGGGTGAGTGGGAGCGGTATGAGTAAATATCCTTTATCAGATTTTAGGATGTTCACTTCTGTTCTTAATTAAAGTTTATAGCTGGGGCACCTGGATGGCCCAGTCAGTTAAGCAGCTGCCTTCGGCTCCGGTCATGATCCCAGGGTCCTAGGACTGAGCCCCGCATTGGGCTCCCTGCTCAGTGAAGAGCCTGCTTCTCCCTCTCCCTCTGCCTGCTGCTCTGCCTACTTGTGCTGTCTATCCAATAAATAAATAAAATCTTTAAAGAAGTTTGTAGCTAATTACAAACAGGTTTTGAATTTTGTGAAATGCTTTTTCTGCATCTACTGAAATTTTACTCCTTTATGTTAATGGAGTGAATTAGAACAACTGTACAATTCAAATATTAAATTGTACAAATATTAAATATCAATTTAATTGAATTGTACAATTCAAATATTAAATCAGTCTTCCTTATATAACTCATTTTTTTAAATGGCAAGATTAGTACTGCCTGGGTGGCCAGGTTGGTTGAGCATCCAACCCTTGATTTCAGCTCAGGTCATGATATCAATCAGGGTGGTGGGAACAAGCCCTGTGTTGGGCCCACCCTCAGCAGGGCATCTGCTTGAGATTCTCTCCCTCTATCCCTCCCCACCAATGCTCTCTCTCACATAAAAAAACAAATCTTTAAAAAAATAAAATGACAAGATTATAAAAAAGGAAAATTATAGGCCAATTCCACTCATGACCAAAGATGCAAAAGAATCTACAAAATTTTTAAATAAATTTAGCAATGCCCAGACTACATAGTCACTATACAAAAATTAACTTTATTTCTACATACTAGCAACAAATGAAAACTGAAATTTTAAAAATATTGTTTATGACAGTATCAAAAACAAGATACCAGGGGCACCTGGGTCGCTCAGTCAGTTAAGCATCTGCCTTCAGTTCAGGTCCTGATCCTAGGGTCCTCAGATCGAGCCCCACCTGGGCTCCCTGCTCATCTGCTTGGCCCTCTCCTCTGCCCCCTCCCCCGATCATCCCTAGGGCTCTCTCTCTCAAATAAAATAAAATCTTAAAAAAAAAAAAAAAGATTACCTAGGTATCTAAAACAAAAATGTGCAAGAATTCTACACTGAAAATTGCAAAACACTGCTGAAAGAAATTAAGGAAGACCTAAATAAATGGAGAAATATACCACATCCAAGGATTGGAAGACTCATTGTTTCAATACTGCTAAATTCAATGCAATCCCAAATTAAAAAAAAGGCAGGGTTTTGGTTAGTTTGTTTGGTATAAATTGACAAACAGATTCAAAAACTTATCTATAGGGCGTCTGGGTGGCTCAGTGGGTTAAAGCCTCTGCCTTCGGCTCAGGTCATGATCTAAGGGTCCTGGGATAGAGGCCCGCATCGGCGGGGAGCCTGCTTCCTCCTCTCTCTCTGCCTGCCTCTCTGCCTACTTGTGATCTCTATCTGTCAAATAAATAAATAAAATCTTTAAAAAAACTTATCTATAAAAGCAAATAATTTTGGGGTGCTTGGGTGGATCAGTGGGTTAAGCCTCTGCCTTCGGCTCAGGTCATGATCCCTGATCCCAGAGTCCTGGGACTGAGCCCCACACTGGACTCCCTGCTCAGTGGGGAGCCTGCTTCTCCCTCTCCCCCTGCTTGTGCTCTGTGTCTCTCTCTCTCTGCCACATAAATAAATAAAATCTTAAAAAAAAAAGCCACAGTTCTAAATAAGACAATGTGGTATTAATATATATACAGACGAACAGGCCAGCAGAACAGAGTCCAGAAACAGATCCACATGTATATGGCCACTTTATTTATGACGAGGTATCAACAGAATTCATCAGAAAGAGAAGGGACAACTGAATATCTGAATGGAAAATAAAAAAGAACCTTGACCCCTACAACACTTCACACAGCACACAAAACATTAATTTGAGATGGATCACAGACCTAATTGTAAAAGCTTAAACCCTAAAGCTTCAAAAGTATAGGATACTATCTTTATGTGCTGGGGCAGGCAGAGATTTCTGAAACAGGACTCAGAAAGTAATATGAAAGAAAAATATGTAAAAGATGAACTTTATCAAAATTAGAAACTTCTGCTCATCTAGAGATAAAAAGTGAAAAGGCAAGCCCAGACTGGGAGATATGTGACAGAAATAGCTCAAGCATGACACTGTAAGGAGCAACTTTCACCCACTCTCCAATGAAACTGGTAAGAATTTAAACAAAACAAAACATCTAAAATCTCTGGAAACAGTCCTAAAGGCATAAAGCAAATGACAAAACATTTATTCAAGAAGATATATACTAAAGCTCAAAAAGAAAAGTCCATGGTACTTGAATCAAAAAACACCATGCACAAAAATGTTCCTAATAGTTTTATTTGTAACAGCCAAGGATCAGAAGCAATGCAAATTTTATCAATAAGAGAATGAATAAATTGTGGCATAGTTCACAGGCAAAAGTAACACCTTACTCATATAGACAATAACATGGACAAATTTCACAGAAATTACAGAGTAAAAGGGGCCAGATACAAAAGAATTTATACTGTATGATTCCACTTATAAGAAGTTCAAAACTGGCAAAATTAACTGATGGAGACAGAAGTCAAAATAGTCGTAATTTCTGAAGTTTCTAACTAGAAAAGGGAGCCAGGGGAAATTCTGAGCGCTAGAAATGATCTGAGTGATCTGAGTGGTAGTTATCAGGATGCATATGTTAACTTTTCAACAAGTCATATACTTAAGATTTTTCCCTTTTGTGCCCTTTACTGGATGTTACATTTTAAAGATCTTAAAAAAAAAAAAGGTAGGGGCACCTGGGTGGCTCAGTTAGTTAAGCTTCTGACTCTTGATTTTGGTTCAGGTCATAATCTCATGGTCTTGAGATCAAGCCACATCAGGCTCCCCACTCAGTGGGGAATGTGAGATTTTCTCTCCTCCCTCTAACCCTCCCCACTGCATGTNTCCTTCTCCCTCTAACCCTCCCCACTGCATGTGAACGGTAAAGGGGGGAAGGGGGGAAAAGAGAGAAGGAGGAGAGGAGAGGAAAGGAGAGAAGAGGAAAGGAAACGAAAGAAAAAGAAAAGAAAGGAAAGAAAGAAAGAAAGAAAGAAAGAAAGAAAGAAAGAAAGAAAGAAAGAAAGAAAGAAAGAAAGAAAGAAAGAAAGAAAGAAAGGGTGCCTGGGTGATTCAGTCGTTAAGCTTCTGCCTTTGGCTCAGGTCATCACCCCTGGGTCCTGGGATGGAGCCCTCCATCAGGCTAGGTTCCCTGCTCTGCGGGAAGCATATTCTCCCGCTCCCACTCCCCCTGCTTGTGTTCCCTCTCTCGCTGTATCTCTGTCAAAAAAATAAATAAAATTTTTTAAAAAATAAAAAAATAATAAACCTAAAAAAAAGTAAAACGCTTCATTACATGTATGTTATTTTAAATAAAAAGTGCATACGTGTACGTGGGCTTTATGTACCCTCTGATATACTGTCACAGTTGCAATCTAAACATGAGAAAAACAACAGACAAACCCAAAATGGGAGGATATTCTTAAGGAATACTGCCCTTAAGACTGTTAAAATCAAGCGAAGACAGAACTATCACAGACCAGAGGAAACCCAGGAAATGGGAAAACTAAATACTATGTAGAACCTGGACTGCATCCTGGAGAAACGAGATTAATGAAAAAACTAGTAAAATCCAAATGTCTAGAGCTTGGCTGTAAATATTAATATACCAATATCAGTTTCTCAGTTTGGATAAAGGTACCATAGTAATACAAGATGCTAAAAAGGGGTAAACTAGTTAAGGGGTAAATGAGAACTCTACACTGCTTGTAATTTTTCTGTAAGTTTAAAATTAATCCACAAAAAGTTTATCAATGAAGATAAAGCATACACACACACACACACACACACACACACACACACACACACACACACATATATACACACAGTCTCTAAATAAAAAGTTTCAGGGGCACCTGACTGCCTCAGTCTGTAGAGCATATGACTCTTGATCTTAGGGTTCTAAGTTCAAGCCCCACGTTGGGTGTAGAGATTACTTAAAATAAAATCTTTATTAAAAAAAGTTTCAGGGCGCCTGGGTGGCTCAGTGGGTTAAAGCCCCTGCCTTCGGCTCAGGTCATGATCTCAGGGTCCTGGGATCAAGGCCCGCATCGGGCTCTCTGCTCAGCAGGGAGCCTAGTTCCTCCCCTCTCTCTCTCTCTCTCTCTCTCTGCCTGCCTCTCAGCCTACTTGTGATCTGATCTGTGTCAAATAAATAAAATCTTTAAAAAAAAAAGTTTCAAAGATTTGTATATTTCACTACATGTACATTATGCCTACATTAAAAAAAAAATTCTAACAAGCCTCAGAGTCTGTACTTATACCTGTGGCTTGATCCCTAAACAGTCTCGTCCCTAAACAGTGGGTCAAAAGATTCTGGTTACCTGATACCAACAATAAGCTCAGGTCACAATATCCTGACTCTGAAGTATACTCACATCCATTTGAGTAAATCTTTCATTCAAGTTGGCTAAGACCACGATAAAGGTCAGAAAGCAGAGGCTTTATTGAGCTAACATAGACCTATGAACTATTCTATTATGTATGGCAGAAAAAGAGAGCGAAGAAGGAAAAGAAAGGATGTAAGGAGGGAGATGGGTAGCTAACTAATAAATCAGGGTACCAGGGAGGAAGCAGGTGAGAGAAATAAAATAAGAACTGCCAAATTGTTAATAACTGAAGCTCTATGATAGTATTTGGGGATTGAAAACTGAAACCAATTATACTCAAAAGGCTTACTGTCTGCATAAACATAACTTTACCATTCTACTGTTATCAACCTGACCTTACTACTCCAGGAAATTCTTCTCTAGGAAAATAAAAGTTGCAAATAATTATTATTCCTTTAGGAAATCCCCAAAAGTCCATTCAAATGAACATGAAACTGTTCATCTTGTCAACAGATACCATCAAATGACTGTTTATGCTCACAGACGCTTGGAACTTGCCACAAAACCCACACTTTGTTATGCCCACAAATCTTAAAACTGTAACACAATACTTACCTAACCCTAATCAAGCCCCCATATTAAAACTGACACCTTAGGAGCGCCTGGGTGGCTCAGTCAGTTAAGTGTCTAACTCTTGGCTCAGGTCATGATCTCATGATCTCATATCCTGAAATTGAGCCCCAAATCAGGCTCCACCCTCGGCAGAGAGTCTACTTGAAGATTCTCTCCCTCTGTCCCTCCTCCCACTCTCTCTCTCAAAAATAAATACATCTTTAAAAACAAAAACTACCACCTTAAATCAGACCCCAAAATCCATAAACATCCCAACTTTGCCCTCTTCCCTCTCCAAAGAGCTGTATTGGGTTGAATAGTATATCCCCCAAATTCACGACCACCCAGAACCTTCGAAATGTGACCTTAATTGGAAACAGGGAGTTTGCAGATATAATCTAGTTAAAATGTGGTCATGCAGGATTAGGGTGGCTCCTAATCCAATCACTGGTATCCCTACAAGAAAAGGTAAATCTTAGGGTGCCTGGGTGGCTCCGTCAGTTAAGTATCAACTCTTGATTATGGAGGTCACTGTCTCAGAATCGTGAGATCGAGTCCACAGAATCTTAGGATTCAGGGGTGCCTGAGTGGCTCAGTCAGTTGAGTGTCTGCCTTTGGCTCAGGTCATGATCTCGGGTACCTGGGATCAAGCCCCACGTCAGGCTCCCTGCTCATTAAGGAGCCTGTTTCTCCCCCTCCCTCTGCCTGCTGCTCCCCCTTCTTGTACTCGCTCTCTCTCTCTCTGTCAAGTAAGTAAATAAAATATTAAAAAAAAAAAAAACCCTACGTTTCAAAGACTAGTGTCTGCTAAAAGGAGAAGTCTCTATTCTATAACCTATATATATAAAACTATATGAACTGCTTCAAAATTCTTAGCCAGTTATAATGAAACAAACCAACTACATATTTATATTTTTCTAACTTTTTCCCACAAAAATAAGCTACTACAAAAGATTAATGTGCAATGGTAATAACTGTAACTTAAATCAGATGCTATGATTTAAGTAACAGAGCTAACAAAAAACCCCTGTCTGTAGTTACTATTTCATTATGGTAACGAAGAAAGCTAAAAAAGGTACTTAGGGACCACAGCAGAAAAGCTCAGTTGAAAGCAAAATCTAATGCAATACCACATATAAAACATCTCACATAGGGTGGTACAATTCTACAGCAAAACAGAAAATTGGGGCTGGCTCAGTTTGTATAGATGTGACTGGATCTCAGGGTGGGTAGTTTGATCCCCACACTGGGGGGTAGAGTTTACTTAAACATACACACCAGAAAATCAATTAACCAAGATAATGCTACTTCAATGTAGCTAACCTAGTCAACACTGAAGTTCAATAAATCTAGTGGCCTTTCTCTAACAACCTAAATTGAATAAAGATTTTGTTTCTCTTAAAGTTAAAAAAAAAAGACAACTAGTTACACTTTCACAAACATAATTCAAAAATGGGGATTATGAGTTTATGAAGAATATTTGTTGAAATCAGTAGTTTCATATCTATAGCTCAAAGTAGTTTTTAATAAAGATGTTTTATCTTTACAATAATATTTACATGAGAGGCATAAAACCTATGAGTTTCCAGGATGATGAAATGGAAACATCCAGAATAAAAAAAACATACTTGCGACGTAAGAGATGAGAACAGGAGAATTAAAATAAAAACTTAAAAAAAAGAAAAAAAAGAAACAAACACTGGGTGATGTATGGAATTGCTTAATCACTATTTGTACACTTGAAACTAATGTAACATTGAATGTTAACCAAAAGGAATTAAAATTTAAAAAACTTAAAAAACAAAAAGATGAAGACAGGAAAGATACTCACAAAAAGGTAAAGACTGGCCAATCTTACCAAAGATAAATAAAAAGTAAACATATTTTAATGCTACTATTTATTTCTTACTTCATGCCAAAATTACTAAGTACTAGGGAACAAGGAGGTTGCAGAAGAATGAAAAATTATGAATAAGGCAGACACCAGAGGGAGTTCACAATCCTCTGAAACAGACAAACATGCACACACACAAGAATGAAGAGAAGAAAGCACTGTTCAAAGTGTCCAGCCTCTATACTGCTAGAGATATCTTTTCTTCATTTATAAAACATTCCAAGGCTCCCCAATATCCATAAGCTAAAGTTAAAAATCCTTAGCAGGCATTCAAGAACTTTTACAATCAAACTGGAACTAAACCTTCTGGATTCATATCCTACCCTTGCCAAACAAACTTCATCTGACAATGATGAAAGGCTATTAGCTATTCTTCAAGCATAACATGTACCTTGGAACCTCTGAGATTTTGAGCATGTAAACTAATTTTGTGGAACTTTTCTTTCCTGGTTACATTATGAACTTATAAATTCAATATCAGATATGGTTCTGCCTGAAAGAAAGAAAAACTAAATTACCTCTCAAAATTACTTTCTGCCTCAGCCTCAGATCTTATTTCTACAAGTATTTTAGATGGCACCAGGATTTTTATGGTATTCCTACAACAAAGTGAACATCCATTTCTGAATGTTTCATAAGGATAAAAAGATGAGTTGGAAATGATCTGTACCCTCAAGGAATAGTCCAGTGGAAAGTTCAAAATAAATACTAGCATAAGATTCATTTTACCAGCACTGACTTTACATAAGTCTTTACATTAAGTCTAACTGTAGAAATTTAACACGAGAAAAAGTATGATCCACTTTTCTTATGGGGAAAAACAAGAAAAATTGGCAATTTAAGAAATACTTATCTCAAATTTTCTTGTTTGTGCATTTATTTACTAGTTTACTTCTCCCAAATTACAAATGGTAAGTTGCAGAATAGGAATGTCATCTTGTTCATGGCTATCTATACTTGTATCCATCCTGCCCAGCACTGAATTAACCAATGAACAGAAACTTCACCAAGTAGACAGCATCCTTTACTAAGGCAGCCCAGAGTCTAGCATACGACAGGCTATAGCAGCCTTATGTCCTTGTAAAGATGAAGGTAGATAAGGCTCATAGAACATAATTCATAATAAGGCTCAGGATATTGAGGTTTTAAAATCAGAAGGCCAAATTAAGAGTAAGAATTTCATTAAGTATGGGAATATTCAAGTCAACTAGCCAATTTTCTCATTTAAGCTGTACACATGATTTGTACGCTTTTTACCTGTTGTGTTCAATAAAGTTTTCCTTATTAAAAAAAATCTAAATAGGGCACCTGGGTGGCTCAGTCGGTTAAGCATCTGCCTTTGACTCAGGTCATGATCTCAGGGTCCTGGGATCGAGGCCCGCATCGGGCTCCCTGCTCGGCGGGGAGCCTGTTTCCTCCTCTCTCTCTGCCTGCCTCTCTGCCTACTTGTGATCTCTCTCTGTCAAATAAATAAATAAAATCTTTAAAAAAAAAAAAGGAACCTCCAAATAGTAGATCAGGATCTCAATCTCTCATGGGGTCAGCATTCATTTGAGTTGTTGCATCCTTTTTATATTGAGGTTACCCCAAAATTCCAGAGAAAGGGAGTAGAGTCCACTTAGGTGACCTCTTTACATCGTCCAAAGACATATTTTAGCACCCTTTCATATATTCCTACTCATTCATGATCACAAGACTTCCAGAAATTAAAATACCTCCTTTTCACATAAAGATTAGATATATTTAATTTTAAGACAGCATTTCTACTCTATTTGCATTTCTTCTATACTCATTCAAAGCTCTTTAAGCTTATATTCTTCTCCAAAACACTTTTCAAAATCCGTAATAGTGCATTCATTATATCTTTCTATATAAAGCAGTTTTATATGACAATTTCAATCAGAGCCTAACTAATCTTATCCAGAATACTGTGGCTATTTATTTTTTGTTCAGCATTATTTTAACATTTGTACCTAAAACTCCTGTGCAACTAAATACACAAAACTAGTCTAATATTTCTACAACTCTTTTAGCTTTTCTCTTCTTGTTCAGATCTTAGAATTGCAAAGTAGCTAGCTATTATCTTTTTTGTATAGTATCACTGCAAACAAGACTTTTTTCAGGGGCGCCTGAGTAGCTCAGTCAATTAAGTGTCTGACTCTTGATTTTGGCTCAGGTCTAGACCTCAAGGTCCTATATTTTCTGCACATATTTCACCTATATAAAATTTATCAAGGAGGGTGTCTGGGAGGCTCAATCCGCTAAGCATCTGCCTTCGGATCAGGTCATGGTCCCAGGGTCCTGGGATTAAGTTGCACATCGGGCTCCCTGCTCTGAGGGGAGCCTGCTTCTCCCCCTACCTCTGTCTCTCTGTCCCTGGGATCATGACCCGAGCTGAAGGCAGACGCTTACCGACTGAGCCACACAGGCGCCCCTTCATTGCAACTTTTGAAGAATACTGGTTAGTTATTTTGTATATAACGTTCTATTTAGATTTGTCTAATGTTTTTTGGTAGACTGAGGTCATGCATTCGTTGACAAGACTACCACAGAACTGGTAAGCCTTTTTCACTGCGTCATAACTAGGGGAACATGATGTTAACCTTGATCACTTGGTTATGCAGATTTCTGCATAATTTCTATACCATAAAATTACTGTTTTTCCTCTTGTAAATGATAAATATCTTAGGGAAGATACTTCAAGACTATACAAATGCTCTGTGTCTTCTCAAACTCTGGCCCACTAATTTTAGCATTCAAAAATGGATCTTGCCAGGGGTGCCTAGCTGGCTCAATCAGTAAAGCATGCAACTCTTTATCTCTGGGTCATAGATTCAAGCACCATGTTGGGCGTACAGCTTACTTAAAAAAAAAAAAAGATCTTGCCTACAGCAATTATTAATGTGGTATTCTACAGGTAATTTTGTATTTCCATCATTCCAACTACGTCATTCTATAAGAAGAATGGTTCTTATTTATTTAACTATGGATTCATGGATACTTAATTCTAGGGGTTATAATGTAGTATCTTTTTTTTTTGGCTCACATTATCCCAACTTTCTCTCTTGGGTGCTCTTTCACACTGGTTCCTCTGCCCTTTCAAAAACCCCCCAGTCTTCTTCAAACACTTCCTTATTTTGTGGCACCAGAAGATGCTCCAGGCTCATTCTGAATTTTCCCTGCCCCAGCCCTGAAATCAACCATTTCGGAGCTTATAGGGCAGGTTTTAAGGATTAAATCAGTTAGGATTGTACAGTACTTAAAACAAGGTCTGGTATTTAGTTAGTAATCAAATGTCACACTATTTTGTATGCAAACAAATATATTAATGTCAGGAAACCATAAAACATGGATTTACTCACAAAATTAAGGTAGTCTTGACTATTCAAAAATTTCGTGGTTTGACCACAAATATGTATTTTCCGGTATAGTTGTCAGGAGGTGTTATATGGAGTTTTATACTCAGTTGCAAAGGGATATTGAGCACCGTATTAGTTTGGTAGGGCTGCTATAACAAAGCACCACAAACTGACTGGCTTAAACAACAGAAATTTATTAAAGGCTACAAACCAAAAAATTCTGAAAAATAAAACTAAATTATCAAGATCCTTCTGCTCAGGTCATGATCCCAGGGTCCTGGGATCAAGCCCACATCAGGCTCCCTACTCAGCGAGGAACCTGCTTCTCCCTCTCCCACTCCCCCTGCTTGTGTTCCGTCTCTCGCTGTCTCTCTCTGTCAAATCTTTTTTTTAAGATAATTTAAAATAATATCGATCAGGGGCACCTGAGTGGCTCAGTTGGTTAAGCATCCAACTCTTGGTTTCAGCTCAGGCCATGATCTCAGAGATGTGAGACTGAGTCCCTCATCAGACTCTGCACTGGGCATGGAGCCTGCTTGACATTTTCTCTCCCTGTCCCTCAGCCCCTCCCCTCTTCTCACTCTCTTTCTCTCTTTTCTAAAAAAAGAAAAGATAATAGCTATCAGACTGAGGTTGAAGTAACTATTTAGGCTGTTTACATAAAAGACTATTTCACGGGCGCCTGGGTGGCTCAGTGGGTAAAAGCCTCTGCTTTCGGCTCAGGTCATGATCTCAGGGTCCTGGGATCGAGGCCCGCATCGGGCTCTCTGCTCAGCAGGGAGCCTGCTTCCCCCTCTCTCTCTGCCTGCCTCTCTGCCTCCTTGTGATCTCTCTCCCTCTGTGAAATAAATAAAAAATCTTAAAAAAAAAAAAAAAAGACTATTTCACTATCAGAAGTTTTAAAAAACAAAAATACAATGTTTTGGAGAGAGGAGCACTTGAGTGGCTCAGCCCTTAAGCGTCTGCCTTCAGCTTGGGGCCTGATCCCAGGGTCCTGGGATTGAGCCCCAGGTTGGGCTCCTTGCTCAGTGGGGAGCCTGCTTCTCCCTCTCCCACTCACCCTGGTTGTGTTCCCTCTCTTGCTGTATCTCTGTCAGATAAATAAAATCTTTAAAAAAATTTAAAAATTTAAAAATATTTTGGAAAGAAGAGTTAGTTCAACTAAAGAATTTTGAGAGTACAAAAGGAATGCTTTATTTAAAACTAAATGTACTCAATCTTTTTGTGGGAGTACCTACTTTCAATTTCTGGAAACTTTGTGAATATTAAATATGTACAAATAAATGAGTGCCAACATTAAGTTGGTGGATGGAACCTGCCAAGGACCATCTACGCAATCCATACTATATATGGGGATGTGGAGATTCTTCTCATTTTACATATTAGGAAACTGAGATATAGAGAAGTTAAAATGAACTCTTTAAAAGCACATAATTTATAAGGTGGTAGAGCAAAAACCACAGTTCAGTTCTCCCAACTCCCAGTCTAAGACGTTCCCCCCATATCTTACTAAGTATTAAAGTTTCAGGGGCACCTGGGTGGCTCAGTCATTAAGCGCCTGCCTTCTGCTCAGGTCATGATCCCAGGGTCCTGGGATCAAGCCCCACATGGGGCTCCCTACTCAGCGGGGAGTCTGCTTCTCCCTCTCCCACTCCCCCTGCTTGTGTTCCCTCTCTTGCTGTCTCTGTCAAATCTTTTTAAGATTTATTTATTTGAGAGAGTGTGAGCTGGGGGGAGAGAGAGGGAGAGGGAGAGAGAGGGGGAGAGAGAGAGAGAGAGAGTGTGAGTGTGAGTGTGTGTGTGTGTGTGTGTGTGTGTGTGTGTGTGCATGCAGGAGAAGGGGAGGAGCAGCAGAGGAAGAGGGAGAAGCAGACTCCCTCTGAGCAGGGAGCCCAACCTGGGGCTTGACCTGGGGACTCCAGAATCATGACCTGAGCCTTAGGCAGATGCTTTTTTTTTTTTTTT
>LNAC01000086.1:2172880-2191047 GCA_002007465.1 Ailurus styani
GGCTCCCTGCTGAGCAGGGAGCCTGATGCGGGCCTCGATCCCAGGACCCTGAGATCATGACCTGAGCCGAAGGCAGATGCTTAACCAACTGAGCCACCCAGGTGCCCCGAAATAAATAAACCGGAGGGATGGACTGAAGGAAGTCAGGCAGGAAGGAAGGCAGGCAGGCAGGCAAGTATCCCAGGGTCCCTGGGTGGCTCACTCAGTTAAGCTAAAAACCTACTGGACCTGATTTCGCCTCAGGTCATGATCTCAGATTCATGAGAATGAGCCCCACCCCTCACACACCCCCTCCCACCCTGGCCCCCACCCAGTGCTGCTTAGGATTCTCCCTCTCCCTTGGTCTACCACCCCACCCAGCTTGCATCTACATCCTGCCTCTCAAAAAAAGAAGAATCCCAGAAATAAAGACTTCTGTGGGCAACTGTACCCATGAATGTTAAAAATGTACCAATAAGAAAGTTCTCATCTTAAAAAAAAGAAAGAAAGTTCTCATTTTTTAGCAGTCACACCAAAATATTTACAACAGGATATATGGGATTTACTTTAACCCACTCTGGTATGGGAGGTGGGGGGGGTGGAGAATAAGTGCTATAGATGAACAAGTCATGCGTTGATAATTATTGAAGCTGAGTAATAGTTTATGGGTTCTTGATGCTATTTTCTGTGCTTCTTTATATGTTTAAAATTTTCCATAACAGGGGCAACTGGCTGGCTCAGTCAGTAGAGCATGGAAGTCTTGACCTCAGGGACATGACTTCATGCCCATGTTGGTCAGTTTACTGTAGAACAAAATAATAAATAAAATTTTCCAAAATGAGAAATTAAGTAATATTTTAAGAACCCAGACACATATTTGGTTAAATCACAAATCCACTTTTCAAATGTTATTTATACCTACTGCTTACCTCTGAATTCTTCTTGACTCTCCAAAACCCTACTGAAACTTTTTGTTACTTTTTTTAAAGATTTTATTTTTAACTAATCTCTATTCCCAACATGGGTCTTAAACTCACAACCCCGAGATCAAGAGTTATGTGCTCCACCTACTGAGCCAGCCAGGTGCCCTGAAACTGCTTTTAAAAATACCAGTTGGCTCTTGATAAATCCAATGGCCTTTTCCAAGTCATCATTTTCCTCAACTTAAGCCACTACCTACTCCAACTTCATACCAGATACTTGGCATATCAAACTTTCCTCCTCCTAACTTAGGGTTTTTTGTTTTGTTTTATTTTTTCTTTTATTTTTTAAAAAGATTTTATTTATTTGACAGAGAGAAAGAGTGAGTACAAGTAGGCAGAGTGGCAGGTAGAGGGAGAGGGAGAAGCAGGCTCTCTACTAAGCAGGGAGCCCAAGCAGGGCTCGATCCCAGGACCCTGGGATCATGACCTGTGCCGAAGGCAGCCGCTTAACCAACTGAGCCACCCAGGGGCCCCTCACTTTTTCTTTTAATTATCTTCTTTTGGGGTGCCTGGATGGTGCAGTTGGTTAAGCATCCCACTCTTCGTTTCGGCTCAGGTCATAATCTCAGGGCCATGAGACTGAGCCCCACAATGGGATCCATGCTCAGTGCAGAGTTAATACCTCTCTGTCCGTCCCCCCTCAAATAAATAAATCTTTAATCATCTTCTTTTATGTGCATTTATTACTGTAAGCAACCTTAAGGCTTTTCTAAAGCTAAGTAGGGAAAAAAATCATAAATGATTTACTAATTCAAATATATTAAGTGAGCTTCTGCTACACGTTAAACATTGCCAATGTACTTAGAATACAGTAAGGAACAAGAAATTCATGATTATCACCCTTGTAGAACTAAGAGAACAAATATAAAATGGAAATTTTAATGTTCCTGAACACAAGGAATAGAAACCTATTCTAAGGAAGTAGGCAAAGACTTCTTTGAAGAGTGACTTGGAAGTGAAAAGCTAAAGGATACAATGGAGTTAATCAGGCACAGGGGAAGAGGGAGTCTGTACCAAGACAGAGATCAATAAAGAGTTACAACTGAAAAAAGACCAGTTTGACTGAAACAGAGAGAGATGGTGGGAGATATGTTCAAGGTAAGAATGGACATATGGAGAAAGCCATATTATGCAATTTGGGCCATGTAAATCATTTAGAAAGATTTTAGATTTTTTTGAAACCAAATAAAGGAAACCTCACTTAAAATGGAGTCAGGCAGCCAGAAGGGGGAGCTCTTATACCATACCATTCATTGCAGGCCTTTGCAGACCCAACAGGAAGAGACCTACACGGCAGTCCCAACAAGAAGCACCCTCTACATTACCACAGCAGGATAATGGAAGATTTTTTTGCCTGCCTGGCAATAGCAATAGCTCAACCAATAAGAGACTGTCCAACTCAGCCAATAGAAAACCACTGCACTTTCAACTCACAATTTACTCCAACAGACTTTCTGTTGCAGCCCTTTTTGAAGCAGCCCTTCCAAACTCCTTATCTCTATAAAAGAATATTCCCTTCCCTTTGCTCTCCAGACTTGCCTATGGTTTACCATGACTAGCTTGTCCTGAATTGCAATTCCTCTACTATTTCCAAATAAACCCATTTTGCTGATAAAATAACTGGCTGTTTTATTTTCAAAGTCAACATTACTTGGTGATCAGAAGTAGGATCCAGAGAAGCCCCCAACAACTCCAAGGCTGTAGCAAACAAGTGCTGGTACCCACAGAACCCAATGAGTCCATTGCTTTCTCAATGACCCTAAAGTCTGCGGATCTCTCCTGGATCTGAGCTCTGCTCTCCTTACATTTAAGCTCTCTGGCTTAAAAGCCTTTAAGCTTTTTCCTTCTTGTTTTTATGAAGGGATTACCCTAGTGGGTACTCTTCTATTTCTGTTTCATTTCTGTTTGCTGAAGCTTCATGGTAAGAAACTCCTCCTGTTCAAAAGGGGGAAAACACCTGATTCCAGTGTTTTAGAACAGCTGCTGGGAAATAGCATTCCTCGTTGTTAAGATATGCAAAAACAAGAGAGATTCCACCTGGTCCTTGGACCAGCATCTTGTGCCTTTCTGAAAAAATGTGTAAACTTTTGGATAATCTGGAATTGTAGTGGCCATTTGGGGGAAGCTCTGACTTAGATAAATCCATGTTAAGGGGCAGTCTTAAAAAATGAAGATCCCCAATCTCTCAGAGACAATGGAATGCATTCTTTCTTTGGTATGCAGAAGCGTCTAAAAGACAAAATGACTTAAAAAAACAGCTTTGTTTAAAAATAAATTTTAAAATTAGGGCACCTGGGTAGCTCAGTTAGTTAATAATCCAACTCTTGATCTCAGCTCAGGTCTTGATCTCAGGGTCGAATTCAAGCCCCATGTTAGGTTCCATTTTTTTTTTAATGTAATATCAAAAATATACTGGTACAAAATTGGAATGGCTTTGTTAAAAAAAAATTCTTAGACTATTGGTCTGTTCTTCATAACTTGTAAACAAAGTTTTTTTACTGTTACGTAACCTGCCTAGACAGAGAGATTCTGTGTTTTGTCTTTTTCACATCTTTGATTACTTAGAAAAACCAAGTCTTCTCTATTCAAAAAGAACTAAAGCTTTTGCAGCTATATAACCTTCTATATTTTTCCTTTAAATATTTTTTTCACATTGGCCAAGTAGATAATTAGCTTCATAATTTTCTCTGATCCTATTTAGCCAAATGTCCAAATCTTTCAATATACTTGACAAACTTCCCAAAATTTAAATTGTGAGTGAAGTTTTTTTTTGCCCTTGAACTAACTTTGAGAACTTCCAGAGGGTCCTCGGAATATCTCAAAAGATTTGTTCTCTCTCTTTATACAAAGAGATGTTATACAAATTAGGCTTATTCAGTATGTTGTATTACGTGAGAAACATTGTCATGTAAGAATACTGAGGCTTCATGGATTGGAAAAAAAATATTGTTAAAATTCTATGCTACCTAGAACAATCTACACATGCAATACAATCCCTATCAAAATGCCATCAACTTTTCTCACACAGCTGGAATAAGTAATCGTAAAATTTGTATGGAACCAGAAAGACCCCGAATAGCCAAAGGAATGTTGAAAAAGAAAATAAAAACTGGTGGCATTACAATTCTGGACTTCAAGCTCTATTACAAAGCTGTCATCATCAAGACAGTATGGTACTGGCACAAAAACAGACACACAGATAGATGGAACAAAATAGAAAACCCAGAAATGGGCCCTTACCTCTATGGTTAACCAATCTTCAAGTAGGAAAGACTATCCAACAGAAAAAAAGACAGTCTCTTCAACAAATGGTGTTGGGAAAATTGGACAACCACATACAGAAAAATGAAACTGGTCCATTTCCTTACACCATACACAAAAATAGACTCAAAATGGATGAAAGACCTCAATGTGAGACAAGAATCCATCAAAATCCTAGAGGAGAACATAGGCAGTAACCGCTGTGACCTCGGCCACAGCTACTTTTTGCTAGACATGTCTCCAAAGGCAAAAGCAAAGGGAAGCAAAGGCAAAAATGAACTATTGGGACTTCAAGATCAAAAGCTTTTGCACAGCAAAGGAAACAGTCGACAAAACCAAAAAGACAGACAAAACCAAAAAGACAACCGACAGAATGGAAGATATTTGCAAATGTCTTATAAGATAAAGGGATAGTATCCAAAATCTATAAAGAACTTATCAAACTCAACACCCAAAGAACAAATAATCCAGTCAAGAAATGGGCTGAAGACATGAACAGACATTTCCCCAAAGACATCCAAATGGCCAAAATACACATAAAAAACCGCTCGACATCACTTGGCATCAGGGACATACAAATCAAAATACAATGAGATATTATTTCACACTGGTCAAAATGGCTAAAACTAACAAGTCAGGAAACGACAGATGTTGGTGAGGATGTGGAGAAAGGAGAACCCTCTTACACAGCTGGTGTGAATGCAAGCTAGTACAGTCACTCTGGAAAACAGTACGGAGGTTCCTCAAAAAGTTAAAAACAGCTACCCTACAACCCAGCAACTGCACTACTAGGTATTTAGCCCAAAGATACAAATGCAGTGATCTGAAGGGGTACCTGCACCCCAATGTTTATAGCAGCAATGTCCACAATAGCCAAATTATGGAAAGAGCCCAGATGTCCATCCACAGACGAACAGATAAAGAAAACATGGTGTGTATATATATATATACAATGGAATACAATGGAATATTATTCAGCCATACAAAAAACTGAAATCTTGTCATTTGCAATGACACAGATGGAACTGGAGGATATTATACTAAGCAAAATAAGTCAGAGAAAAGACAATCATCATGATTTTACTCATATGTGGGATTTATAAAACAAAAGAGGATCATAGGGGAAAATCCGAGGAGACAAACCATAAGAGACTCAATCACGGGAAACAAACTAAGGGTTGCTGGAGGGGGCTAGGAGGATGTAGTAATTAGGTGATAGACATTAAGGAGGGAACGTGATGTAATGAGCACTGGGTCTTATATACAACTGATGAATTACTGAACTCTACCTCTGAAACTAATAATACACTATATGCCAATTAACTGAATTTAAATAAAGTAAAAATAAAAAATAAAAAGCAAAAAAAATTACTGAGGCTTCTTTAGGCTGTATTTGTATAGGCATATATTAACATGTTTCAAAAACAGTAAGAAATTTTTAAAATTCTGATACGTTCTAGTATAATGTTATCAGTCATCATTTTAAAATGTACATCAGGGTGCCTGGGTGGCTCAATGAGTTAAAGCCTCTGCCTTCGGCTCAGGTCATGATCTCAGCGTCCTGGGATTGAGGCCCGCATCGTATTGGCTCCCTGCTCAGCGGGGAGCCTGCTTCCTCCTCTCTCTCTGCCTGCCTCTCTGCCTACTTGTAATCTCTCTCTCACTCTGTGTCAAATAAATAAATAAAATCTTTAAAATAAATAAATAAATAAAATAAAATGTACATCACAGGGACACCTGAGTGGCTCAGTGGGTTAAGCATCTGCCTTCAGCTCAGGTCATGATGGGGGGGGGGGCCTTGGGATCAAGCTCTGCATCAGGCTCCTTGCTCAGCAGGGAGCCTGCTTCTTCCTCAATCAGCAGCTCCCCCTGCTTGTGCTCTCACTCTTTCTCCCTCTGACAAATAAATAAATAAAATATTTTTAAAAAATAAAATAGGGACACCTGGGTAGCTCAGTCAGTTAAGAGTCCGCCTTTGGCTCAGGTCATGATCCCAGGGTCCAGGGATTGAGTCCTGCATCTGGCTCCCTGCTCAGCGGGGAGCCTCCTTCTCCCGCTGCCTGCTGCTCCTCCTGCTTGTATGTTCTTTCTCTGACAAACAGATAAAATCTTTAAAAATAAAACAAAATGTACATCACAAAAATAACCAAATTCACTTCTTAATTACATCAACTTTTTGTTTTTGGTATGTGTATGTGAACTCTCATCAGATCTTTGTAGCCATTTTAAAGTCTTTCCTCATTTACAATTTGTTTTACTCTGATGGTTTACAAAAAATGTCCATTCTGAAAAACAGTCATGAAAAAGGAATTTGATAAATACTCCAGAATATAGGTTTTTGAAAACTTTATGACCATGTCACTACACTGAGAATTTCTAAAACTGTAATGGAACACTGGTTGTTTTAATGTTTCCGGATTTAAAGGACTCCTTTTATCCCCTCCTCCTGTTTAAGTAATCTATAACTTAGAGCAATCTCATAAAGTATATCTTTGCAACAAAGACTGAAGCATTTATCTATTTTCCCCTACTTGATCCCTCCAGAATTCTGAAACTCTTATTAAATATTCTTGCTTTTCATGACAATATATGTATTTCCATAAGTTCAATGAGAATCTTGTTCTCCTTGTAGCAGCATGCCCTATGCACCTAGACCCTACCTCCTTTGATCCATAGCTGATAAAAGGGAATATACTTCAGTTTTGCAAAAACCTAATCAAATCCACAGAGAACAATCATACTTTGGTAGGACAATCTTTCCACCATACAATCCTGGATGATGAAAGCATCACATGTCAAAATCTGCACCCTGGAGATTTCATCTATTAGAAAAGACATCTCCGGGCACCTGGGTGGCTCAGTGGGTTAAAGCCTCTGCTTCGGCTCAGGTCATGATCTCAGGGTCCTGGGATCGAGGCCCGCATCGGGCTCCCTGCTCAGCAGAGAGCCTGCTTCCCCCCCTCTCTCTGCCTGACTCTGCCTCCTTGTGATCTCTCTCCCGCTGTGAAATAAATAAAGTCTTTAAAAAAAAAAAAAAAAGAAAAAGAAAAGACATCTCCAAAAAGACTTTCTTCAACTCCATTGGAAGATACTGTTAACCAACCCTTGTACCACGCTGTGCCACCAAACTCCAAGGACAGATTCTTGGATTCATGTATCACATTTAAAGAAAGTCCCAAAGCCTGACTGGACCTGCACACCAAATGGTGTCCTGAAAGACTTCCAGGAGTTGAAGCACATGACAGAGAAGGAGACAGCTTTTCCAAAATGACTGAACCAGGCCTATACACCTTTTTCTTGCTGCTGCTTCTTATTTCTCCCTCTCTTTTTTTGGAAAAACAATGGTCTTACCCATACTCCTCAATCTACTACAATAGGGGGGAAACTTTCTGACTAACTTCCAACACCAGAAACTCCAATCTGTTCATAATGTCAGAGAGATTCCTTGGTGTTATCCGTAGGCAATTTTTCCAATGATCTGTTCCCCTGCATTCAAGAGAAATACAAATGGGCTAACTCCTTTTTGCAAGACTCAGAAAAGACCTCTTTAGCATGGGATGGTAGCTCACAGAATGACATCCCAATTCTTCTAATCCCTGGCCTGAAAAGGTCAATCAGGCTATTCCAGCTAATGGATCTATCAACAACCATACTGTAGCTGGAGTCCCCTGCACTCCAACTGATTTCATTTTGGCCTACAGTAGATGGCATTTCCCATGGGTATACAAATATTCAGATCGCTGGCAAATTGGAGGTCAATGCTTACTGGGACTTTTAACTGTCCCTGTCAACATCCATAATAAATTATAAACCTGACACTGATTCACCCCATTTAACCAACACAGCTGCCTCAAAAAGGAACTTGCAGGAGGACTACAGACTCCAGGTCTGCCTACATAGGGAGAGCTTTCTCCTCGGGTTGGAATAAGAGCCAAGGAATGCATCATCAGAAATCTCTACCTAACTTTAGGACAGTCAAAGCCAAAACAGCAGTCCAACAATGATCCCCTGAATCACGGGCTAAAGTAGTTCTGGATAATGACACAGTTCCTAATTACCTACTTGTTGAACAAGGAGGCATCTGTGCAATAGCAAATACCACCAGTTGCACATGAATAAATGCCTCTGCAGAGGTAGAAATTCAATTACACAAGATCAGGAAACAGGCTGGTTAGTTACAACAAATTTCACCCAATGACCCCTCGTCTTTTGACCTATTTAGCTGGTTACCTTCAGTTTGGGCTCCTGGTTTTCAGAGAAAGATCTAAATGTAAAGAGAAAAAAAAAAAAAAACCAACCCAAACCTCATTTAAAATGGAGTCAGGAGGCCAGAAGGGGGGTTCTCATGCCCTACCATTCACTGTAGGCCTTTGCAGACCCACCAAGAAGAGACTTTACTTACCTTGCATTCCCAACAAGAAGCCTACTTTACTACCCCAGAAGGATGAAGGATGAAGGAAGATTTCCTCTTTGCCTAGCAACAGCCCAGCCAATAAAAGACGGTCACAACTCAGCCAACAAAAAGTCACTATGCTTCAAACTCCCAGTTTACTCGAATGGACTTTGTTTATAACAGCCTCTCCCAATTTCCCTTCCTCTATAAAAGAGCATTTATCTCATTTGTTCTCCAGACTTGCCTATGGTTCATGATGGCTTGCCTATCCTGATCTGCTTAGCTGAATAAACTCATTTTGCTAGTGAAATAAGTGGCTGTTTTATTTTCAAGGTTGACTTTATTCTAAAAGTGACCAAATAAATAAACCTAAAAAGTAGGTTTGAATTTTTTGAAAATTAAAATTTTTACTGTGATAAACTATACATGTCATAAAATTGGCCATTTATAAGTGTACAATTCAGTGGAAATAAGTACATTCACAATGTTTTTAAGGAAGTTATTGATTCACATTTTTATAAAGTTTACTCTGATAAAGGATGGACTGGAGGAAAGGTTCAAAACAAAGGCAGAAAGGTACAGAACAACGTAAAAGATTTAAACTGCTAGACTGCAAGCAAGAAGAGAATAGAGATAATATCTGATTTATTAAGAACTATGTCCCCCAGGACCTAGCTCCATGCACAGAATGAGCACCTGTGAAATGGATAAATGATCTTCAAGGTTCTATGATTCTGAGAATGGAAGACTTGCATTCCCCATAGCATATAATTAACACTTTAATGATGACTAAAAACATTTTTTTATAACACACCATAACGAAGCCTAACAATAAAGGGTAAAAATGAATGCTAGGAATAAGATTAGAGATAGGAGGGTAGAAGGACTATAAAATTAACCCATGCAGAAGAGTTCAGACTTCATCTCAAAGACAAGTCTATCAGGGTATCTGAACATACGAAATCTCACAATGGCGGGATGGGATTAACAGTATTGCTTATTCTAAGTTAATTTAAAGTATCATGCAATATTTGTCCTTTAGTGGCTGGCTTATTTCACTCAGCATAATGTCATCAAGATCCACCCATACTGCACCATCTATCAGAATTTCCTTCCCTTTTTTTTTTAAAGATTTTATTTATTTTATTTGACACAGAGAGAGATTACAAGTAGGCAGAGAGGAAGGCAGAGAGACAGGGAGAGGAGGAAGCAGGCTGCCTGCTGAGCAGAGAGCCAGATGCGGGCCTCGATCCCAGGACGCTGAGATCATGACCTGAGCCAAAAGCAGAGGCTTTAACCCACTGAGCCACCCAGGCGCCCAGAATTTCCTTCCATTTTAAGGCTGAATAATGTTTCATTGTATGTATATAAAACATTCTGTTTATCCATTTATCCATCTATGGTCACTTGGCTTGCTTCCATCTTTTGGCTAATATGAATGCTACTATGAACATGGTTACAAATGAGTTGGTTTTAATTTTTTTTTAAAGATTTTATTTATTTATTTGACACACAGAGAGAGATCAGATCACAAGTAGGCAGAGAGGCAGGCAGAGAGAGAGGAGGACTGCCCCGAGGAGAGAGCCCGATGCGGGCCTCGATCCCAGGACCCTGAGATCATGACCTGAGCAGAGGCTTTAACCCACTGAGCCACCGTTTTAATTTTATAAAATGTATTTTTAAAAAAGAAAAGGGGGGGCGCCTGGGTGGCTCAGTCAGTTAAGCACCTGCCTTCGGCTTAGGTCATGATCTCAGGGTCGAGGGATTGAGCCCCACGTTGGGCTCCCTGGGAGCCTGCTTCTCCCTCTTCCCCTGCTTGTGCTCTCTAGCAGTCTGTCAAGTAAATAAGTAAAATCTTTAAAAAATAAAAAAAAATAATGAAAAGGAAAACAGAACAGAAACAGAAAACCCCAAGCAATTCTAAACATCTAAAAGTACTGGTTCTCAGAAAACTTAAATCATCCAAGTTAGAAGGCAGAAAGTAAATGGCAAAGTGGTAATTGACCTAATAGGTTCTATAAAGACCAATTTTAAACTGACAATAGAGAAAGCTAAGAAAAAAAGTGATTTATGCCAGAGAACGCTCTAAACGGCTCAGGAATTGCTGGCACCAAGTCTATCCAGAAATAAGGATAAAGGTGGTGATAAAAATAAAAGTCTGTTTAAAAGATAGACTGACACCTTCTCACATTCCTTCCACGGTTCCACATAGTGGAACAGGTCCCTCTCCCATCTCACCAGGTTAGAAAATTATGCTGTGAAAAAGGAAAAGGGGGAAGCCTGTGTGGCTCAGTCATTAGGCATCCTACTCCTGATTTCAGCTCAGGTCATGATCTCAGGGTCATAGGCTAAAGCCCCATGTCTCCATGTTGTTTTTGAGACGAAGTCCAAACTCTTCTGCGTGGGTTAATTTTATTTAAAAAAAAAAAAAAGGGGGGCGCCTGGGTGGCTCAGTGGGTTAAAGCCTCTGCCTTCAGTTCAAGTCATGATCCCAGGGCCCTGGGATCCAGGCTGGCATCGGGCTCCCTGATCAGCAGGGAGCCTGCTTCCTCCTCTCTCTGCCTGCCTCTCTGCCTACTTGTGATCTCTCTGTCAATTAAAAAAAAAACAAAAAAAAACAAAAACAAAACCTGAATGGGAAAGCTGTTTCCCCATGTACTAATAATATGAAAAGATCCCAAGGATATATTAAGCAAAAAAAGGTGTGAAGTAGAAGTCTAATCCATCTTATGTAAGAGAGAAAAAGAAATTATATTCATATTTGCTTGTGTTTGCATATACACAAAAACATATATATATAAAACTACTAAGGGAGGAGGGGGTGTAGTGGGTAATGGAATCACAGGAACAGGGGTGGTAGTAAGTTTTCTAAGTATACCTTTTTATATTTGTATTACCTATTAAAAATAAAGTTAGAGAACACCTAGGTGGCTCAGTTGGTTAACCATCTGCCTTTAGCTCAGGTCATGATCTCACGGTCCTAGGATGGAGGCCCGTGGGCTCCCTGCTCAGTGGACTCCCTGTTCAGTAGGGAGTGTGCTTGCCCCTCTCCCTCTGCCCCCCCAACTCCTGTACATGTGAGCATGCTCTCTCTCAAACAAATAAAATCTTAAAAAAAATAGTAAGAAAAAAAATAAGAAGAAGAAGAAGAAGAAAGTTAGGGATGCCTGGGTGGGTCAGTTGTTTTGAGTGCCCAACTCTTGATTTTAGCTGAAGTCATGATCTCAGGATCATGGGACTGAGCCCTGCGATAGGCTCCCCGCTCAGCCCGGAGTCCGCTTCTCTCACTCTCCATCTGCCATCTGTGTGTGCTTGTGTGCTTGCGTGCTCACTCACCTCTCTCTCTCAAGTAAATAAATGTATCTTTTATTAAATAAATAAATAAAATTAGAGGGGGGAAAAGTGTTCCAGTTTTAAAGCCCTATAAGAGAAATGGATTAGATGACTTCTCAAAGTCTCTTCCAACTCTGGAATGCTCTCATTCAAGAATTTCAGCTAAAAATCAATTAGTCATGTCTAATGATTTATACTGTGTCTTCCCTGGAACTCCATGCTCTCGTCACTTCTTTATACCTTTTAACCCTATTCTTCTAACCAACTACACTTATCACACTATATTGTTTTAGGTATTATATATTTCTTTCCCTATAAAATGTAAATTTCTTAAGCTTATGCTCTACTAAATCACGTGACAGCAGTTTTACATAGATGTTTGTTAAACTAGGGAAGCCTGGGTGGCTCAGTTAAGCATCTGCCTTCGGCTCAGGTCACGATTCCAAGATTCTGGAATCAAGTCCCATGTCAGGCTTCTTCTCCCTTCACTTGCCGCTCCCCCTGCTTGTGTCCTCTCTCTCTTTCTCTCTCTCTCTCTCTCTCTCTCTCTGACAAATAAATAAAATCTAAGGGGGGAAAAAAGAATAAATATTTTATTTTTAAAATTTTGTTAAACTAGTTACCAAGAACTTCCCATGTGCCAGGCACTCTTCTAAATGCTTCACATTTATTAACTTAATTTAATCTTTAAAATAACTCCACATGATAGTTCCTCTTACCTTTATTTTATAAATAAGGAAACTGAAGCATAAAGAGGTCAAATAATTTGTCCAAAGTCAGTGGCCAGTGCTAAAATATAAAACCCAGACCATGTGCTCTTAATCACTAGCTCTATTGTTTAGTTTTAAGGCTCCAAAACCAGGAATGGAAAACATTCTTCTTGATTGCCCTAACTTGCAATATGAAGCTCCATGGTACAAATGGCTTAGTATCAACTAACAACAGTTCTTAAAGTGTGGCCCACCGACTGCCAGGATTCCCAGGACCCTTCAGTGGGGGGTCCACCACCCTCAGGGAGTCAAATCAGTTTCATAATATTTAGATGTTACTTGCTTTTTTCACTCTCATTCTCTCATGAGTGTACAATGGAGTTTCCCAGAGTCTATACCATGTGTTATTATAATAGATTGAATGCAGAAGGATCTATGAGAATCGGATGTCTTCTAGTAAGTCAAAGATATTAAAGAGATTTGCAGGAGGGGCGCCTGGGTGGCTCAGTAAGTTAAGGAGCTGCCTTCAGCTCAGGTCATGATCTTAGGGTCCGGGGGTGGAGCCCCTCATGGGACTCTCTGCTCAGCGGGAGCCTGCCTCTCCTGCTCCCTACTGTTGTTCCCCTTGCTTGTACTCTCTCTTTCTCTGTAAAAAAGATAAATAAAATCTTTAAAAAAAAACAACTTAAAAATAAAGATTTGCAAATATGTAAAGCAATGCTACTCTCACTAAATTTTTGTTTGGAAAATGGTTCTTTCATGTAATGGATTTAAAACTAATATTTTTAAATGAAGTAAATATTTTTAAATGTTGTTCACTTTCAATACAATAAATACTGCTATAAACCATATAAACAGTGTTCTTTAAGGGCCTCAATAATTTTTCAAAAGCATAACAGGTAATGAGAAGAGAAAGTTTAAGATCACTGATCTAGCCAATCTAAACTGTTCAGTACTCCTGGTCTCTGATGGTAAGACACATTTTCCCCACCTACCATGTTTTAATTCAAAAGAACTGATGTAAAAAGGGGTAACATAAAGTGAAAAAATAAGCAGTAGAAGGCCAGGTATGTGCTTCTACCTGGGATTACATTTCCTAATTTATAACCCTATTTTGTAACATTTGTTTATGGTAATATCTTCTACTATAAACCATGAATGGCATTCCTAAAAGTGCCTCTGCATTTCAAAACAGTAGCCAGAGGTAGCAACAAAAGAGATTTCTCAAGGAAACTTCAGATTTAAACTGTATACTTCAACATCCCTTTATTAAACCAGGTATACTACGGAAATATAAAGAAACCCTAAGAGTTTGTAAAAAGAGGGGCACCTGCCTGGGTGGCTCAATCGTTAGGCGTCTGCCTTTGGCTCAGGGCATGATCCCAGGGTCCTGATACCGGCCCTGCATCAGGCTCTCTGCTCAGCAAAGAGCCTGCTTCCCCCTCTCTCACTCCCCCTGCTTGTGTTCCCTCTCTCGCTGTGTCTCTGTCAAATAAATAAAATTAAAAAAAAAAAAAGTGTGTAAAAAGATTGCCAACACTAATGTCATTAATTCAGTCTGGAGCTTCATATGGTGGAATAATTCATCTTTGTTTACTGAGGCAAAACCTTAATTTTTGATAAGCTAAACAGAAGTCTACTAAACTCCAAATCAGTTCCTATGTCTTTAAGGTCATCTGACATATTTTTAGGTGCCATACTAATAGAAAATAATTTAACAGTATCTTTAATTAAACAAAACTAATTTAGCTCAACACAAAAGTGCAAAATTCTGATCCCATTTTTTTAAGCAAAATGGAGAGAGCTATAAATTATTGGGTTCCCTGCCCCCTCCAGCATGTAGAGTACCCCTGCAAACAATCAAATAATGTAAGTATAAAATGTTATTGTTAAACTATTAATAGCATTAAGGCTAAAAACATAGATTTCACCATAGCAAAGATTGATACAACTTTGACTCCTAGTAGATTCAACCACCACTCACTTACCAAATACTTCTGAGTACCAACTATGAGCCTGGTATGCTAGGCACTGGGGATACAATGAACAAAAAAAATAAGTTTTGTTTGTTTGTTTGTTTGTTTTTAAATATTTTATTTATTTATTTGACAGAGAGAGATCACAAGTAGGCAGAGAGGCAGGCAGAGAGAGGGGGGGAAGCAGACTCCCTGCTGAGCAGAGAGCCTGACATGGGGCTCGATCCCAGGACCCTGAGACCATGACCTGAGCCGAAGGCAGAGGCTTTAACCCACCGAGCCACCCAGGTGCCCCCAAAAAATAAGTTTTAATCTTCATGGGACTTGCATTCTGCTGTGGGTAAGACAAACACACACACATGTTAAGAATTATAAATATGGTAAATGCTTTGCCACAGATTAGTTTTTGAAAGCTGAATTGTGGAATTCTAAAACCTGAAAATAAATAATTCATGAAAAGTTACATCAAGATGACATGGGTTCTCCAGACCTTTACTAATGCATAAGAAAACTACAGACACTGCCTATGAAAACAAAGATCAACTCTTCATTGTCAAAGCTACCAAATGGCATTACTTGGCCTTGAAAGATAACTGACCTCACAGTTCCAGAGTTAAAAAGCATGTAAACACAATCCTTAAAAAACATCTAAGAGGAGCCTAAAGAGACACAACAACTAAATGTAATGGGTATCCTGAACTGAATGCTAAAACAAACAAACAAGAAAGATTAAAAACTAAGGAATTTTAATAAACTATGGACTTTAGTTAATAGTAACATATCAATATTGGCTCACTCATTATAACAAATGTAACATTCTAATGTAAGATGTTGAGAACACTGAGGAATACTGGGGAAACTGGGTGGGGCTATGTGGGCATCCTCTGCCCAATCTTCTCAATTTTCTGTAAACCTAAAACCATTCTAAAAAAATAAAGTCCATTAAAAAAAAAATCTAACATGACTTCAGGAACTATGCGGGGGGTGGGGGGGGTGCTGTCAAGACATAAAGTAAGAAATGAGAAGCAACCAAACTCTGCAATGTGAATTAGAACATAAATACTCAAGGAATTCAAAGGAAACCTGCAGATACTGAAGTTACTATCACTACTCATACTAAAATCCTCCTAGGACAGATATTAATGGATTTTTCATGCAAACTAAACAGCTCTGCATCACAACATAAGGCCAGCATAACATCCCCAGAGTGCACAATAAGTACTTTAGATTCTATTTATCAGTAATGACCAATACACTGTATTTTATACATGGCATTGTCCTGAAATTGCCCTAAAATACCTAGACTGGGATCACCCTCATGGATCTTACCAAGTTACTTCTAGAAACAAGCTTATACTTGCTTCAGGAAAATTCATAAGCAAAGAGGAGACTATGTTTTTCCTCGGTAGGGAAGAAGGAGGTAAAGATTATATATTGAAAAGAGAAAAATGATTTCTCAGCTCCAACTGGAAGCAATTTTGCAACTAATGTTAACCTATTTTAATGTCATATATATTACTATAAACAATTCAAGGTAGCAGTAAAAGCTCTGAATTTGTAACAGTTATCTGCTTTCCAATCAAAAGAAACTGTCTTCTCTACAGCCTAACCTAAGGTACCTAGCAGTTAACTCAATGTCTGATGACTTGGGAGGAACTAACCTCTCAATGTCTGAATTTTAAAGATGGTCATGAAATATGCGAGAAAAACAAAGGAAGACGATAATCTCTACATTGTCCAGTGCCAACTTTCATAATTCAGCATAAAATTGGAATCATCAGAAATGATTTGAGAGAAAACCATCACAAAACTAGGATCTTGTATATAATACAAAGTAACCAACAGCAGAAGCCTGACCAGGTAATATCATTCCACTCACCACATATTATGGAATATTAAGGAAAAAGGGTCATTTAGACGAATCGGTATTACATACTGAAATCTAATTTAAATAACTGGATGATGAATCTATTCTACTCTACTTCATTACTCTCTAGCCCCAAAGGAAATCCTACAAAACAAAGGTGTTCGTTAATTTTCAGGCCTTTTCTCACAAGAATCCTAAATATACAACTGGAAAACACTCAGAAGAAATGGAATAATTAACATTTCTCCGGTCATTCCTGTTTGCACCACCATAAACAGACACAGACACTGCTTCATGTTGAAAGGAGAAAAAGGAGAGGTGAGATGTGAAAAATTCCAAGTAAAACGATCATGACATAGCATCTGGCAGAGATCGGGAAAGCATCAACAGTGCCAAAAGAATGGTCAGAGATCAAAGTCATGAGAAGAAAATGAGGTTTTCCAATAAGCCACAGCCTAACCCAAGAAGCAAAAATCGCCAGGGCCGCCGCCACCCCTCTTACTCCCAACCACTCCATCCTCAAGTCGCCTCCAATTCAGACATACACCCTCCATAACCCAAACTAATTACCCACCCAAGTGAAAACAATCCAAGAATGTCTACGACCCCCCACTTCCCACCAGATCCGCACTTCCCAAGGCCAAGTCTCTAGGGAAAACAACGCCCTAATCCCTCCACCCTCCTTGTCCAAGGTTGAAGAGGGTCGGTTCCCCGGAGCGGGGCTTCCCGGGGTGGGCCTTCGTAGAGCTGACGAGCTGGGATAAAAGCCAAGAATAAGGGTGGGGCTCAAGGAAGGGGGCTACGGTTGGTGAGACGGCGGAGACGGCAGAAAGAAAGGGATGGACAGCAGGCTGGGGCTGGGCGGGGTGAGGACTGGGGTGGGGGGTGCAGATGGACGGGAGAGGCCCGGGCTGCGGGGAAAGGAGACGTCGGAGCCGGGGACGCAAGGATCAAAATCTGACCGAAGGATCAAGACGAGGAGGAGCTGGTGGCTAACAGGGGTCGGCAAACACCAGGCAGGGCTGTGGGCTAGCACAGAGCGCGAACGCGAGGCGGGCAGACAGCCTTCGCGGACAGAAGGGCCGCACTGGGGGCGGTGCGGGGAAACCGCGGCCGGCTGCCAGGAGTGGGGGAGCCGCGCACTCACCGCTCTGCTCCCCCAGGAACACCAGCTTGAATTTCCTCAGCGGATTCCCGAAGTCTCCGCCCGCGGACATGATGGAGCCGGAGGAGCTGCCGCCGCCTCAGCCCAGAGACCTCTCGGACCGACGCTGCTCCAACCGGTTGACGAAAAAGGCGAGAGGAAGGACCGGAGCCGAGCTCTCTCGGACCCTCTAGGGCCCGGCGGCGGAGCAAGACTGTAGGGCAGGACTCCTCCTCACAGACTGGCAGCGGTCGCCGCCGCCGCCTCCCCGCAGAGTCGCCTAAGCACCGAGCGAGGCCCGCGGCTGGGAAAGGAAGGATGGCGGTGTCGGAAGCAGCCAGGGGTGTGCTCGAGGTTCTCAAGGCTAGCGCCGTTCCCTTCTCCGCACCCGGCACCGAGAATGGGGTGAGAGAAGCGAAGGGTGGCGGAACTGGAGCCGCAGACACGTCTGGGACCTCTCACGCGCAGCGCTTCAGCTCCCACAGCTGCCGCCGCCGCAGCCCAACCTGCCGAGTGCGCGA
>LNAC01000086.1:2191119-2207108 GCA_002007465.1 Ailurus styani
CCCGCCGCCGCAGCCCACCCTGCCGAGTGCGCGAGCCCCTGGCGCGGCGCGCGGCGAGCCCGGGCGCGAGCGTGCCGCCCCGCCGGCCGCCGGCGTACGTGCGTGCGTGCGCGTGCGCGCCACAAGCCGGAGCCTTCCTGCTTTAGCTTGCTTTCCCGGCTCCTCCGGCGCAGCCGAGACGAGGGCGGTTTAGGTTGCCACGCAAGTTGGGAGAAGCAAGGAGGAGGTGGGGCGGAACCCTGGGAAGTGATGTGGGTGGAATAAGGAGGACTTACGTCACTTACGTGAGAACCAATCGGAGGAAGCCAAGGGCGGGCCGGGATGGCAGTGAGGTGGTGGCTCGAGAGCGCGCGCGGCCCTTGCGCGGTGGAAAGCGTTGCACTGTGACTGCCATGAAAAGTGTGGCACGTTTCAGTCTAAGGGGAAGGGGAGCGGAGGCGGGGTTGGCACGTAGGTGGAATTGACCCCAGCACTGTGAGGGTGTGGTCCGATAGCCCTAAGGTGTGTACTATGTTCCTCTTCTCCAGAGTCCTCAGCCCGGCCTCCCTTTCCCTAAATCCGCCGTTCGCCAGCGCACTAACCCACCTACTCCATCTTTTTCTTATCATAATTCCTCACACGGTATCTTACGAGGTACATTGTCCACTGTTGCTCCCAGGAGTTTCGTAACTACCAGAACCAGAGCCTCTACATTTTTGCAGATGAGGAAATTGAAGCTCAGAGGAAGGAAATGACTTAGAAAATCCACAAAGCCATAATGTGGAACCTAGTTTTTGTTTTTTCCCCCATTGAACCTCTGCAACCTCTTTATTGATAAGCCCATCCACTTCCCTGACCTGACCTGGCTTGGTCCGTTATCAGCCTTTGTTACTCTGATGTAGACAATTGTAGGTGACGCCCACCTTCCAAAGTGCTAGAAAAGGATTTAGACACCTTGAAAACCAAACCCTTCATTTCACCTATGGTGAAACCCAGGCCCCTGTAGGAAAACAGCTATGCAAAAAAACCACACAACAAAGTAGAGGTAGAGCCTGACCTTGGGCCCAAATGTGGGGAAGGGGATATATTAAAGATCACCTTTTCCTCCTAGAGCGGTGCTTCTCAATCTGTTATGGGTGGACCTCACTTAAATTAGACATCTAAAGCATGTGCATTTTTCTGTGGAGAGGATCCATAACTTTCATCAGATTTTCAACCCAGTTTATGACCCAAAAAATGAAGGTTAATGTCACAGCCAAGAAGAACCTAAGGAGACATGGCAACTAAGTGTAATGTAGATATAACATGACAACTCAGCATAGGTTTTAAGCTGATTGGGATCCTGAAAGAGAAAAGACTAAAGGGAAAAACTTAAAAAAAAAAAAGACTAATATGGACTTTAGTAATTACAGTGTATCGATATTGGCTCATTAATTGTAGCAAATGTATCATACTAACATTAATAATAAAGGTGGGGAATGAGAGGTTATATGGGGACTTCCTGTACTATCTGCTCAATTTTTCTGTAAATTTACAACTTCTAAAAAATACAGTATATTAATAAAAGATTAAGAATCACCAAATTAGTGGGCACCTGGGTGGCTCAGTGGGTTAAAGCCTCTGCTTTCGGCTCAGGTCGTGATCTCAGGGTCCTGGGATCGAGGCCCGCATAGGGCCCTCTGCTCAGCAGGGAGCCTGCTTCCCCCTCTCTCTCTGCCTGCCTCTCTGCCTCCTTGTGATCTCTCTCCCGCTGTGAAATAAATAAATAAAAATCTTTAAAAAAAAAAAAAAGAATCACCAAATTAGAGAATTTGGCATCTATACCTCACCATACTATGGAACAGCATCCAAAAAAGTAATCTCTGTCCTTGAAGAGGACACTTCAAAAAATTAGTATCAAAAAAAAGTGGGGGGTGACAACCTGGCTGGCTCAGTCGGTAGAGCATGTGACTCTTGATCTCGGGGTTGTGAGTTTAAGGCCCATGTTGGGAGTAGAGATTACTTAAAAAAAAAAAGTCAAAAATACTTCTGGGGGGCGCCTGGGTGGCTCAGTGGGTTAAAGCCGCTGCCTTCGGCTCAGGTCATGATCCCAGGGTCCTGGGATCGAGGCCCACATCGGGCTCTCTGCTCAGCAGGGAGCCTGCTTCCTCCTCTCTCCTCTCTCTCTGCCTGCCTCTCTGCCTACTTGTAATCTCTCCTCTCTCTGTGTCAAATGAATAAATAAAAATAAAAATCTTAAAAAAAAAATACTTCTGGGGTGCCAGGGTGGCTCAGTCTGTTAGACATCTGACTCTTGATTTCAGCTCTGTTCATGATCCTAGGGTTGTGGGATCAGCCAGCTTCAGGCACTGCACTGGGCGTGGGGCCTGCTTGGGATTCTTTCTCCCTCTCCTTCTGCCCTTCCCCCCTGCTCAGGAGCCCAAGCTCTCTCTTTCTCTCTCTCTCTCTCTCTCTCTCTCTCTCTCTCTCAAAAAAAAAAAAGAAAGAAATTCCCAAGTTAATAATAAAATAAATCCTTACATTTGTGTCTACTGTCTTACCAGTCATGTAACACATTTATATACATTTGCTTATTATTTGGGAGTTATTGTTTACTTAGCTATAGGAATGGCAGGATCAAACAAGTGCCTTCTCAAACCCAGGGATGAATAGCTAAACTAGAATTAAGGAGAAGAATAAATTAAAGGGGGCTTTCTCATGAAAGCTCAAAATACTATCTATTCTGGCCTATCAAGACAATAGCTATATCCCCAAAATTCCTTCTCTCTCAAAATTTACTCACTTTTGGTTCCTCTCAAACAAGTAGCAAAAGGATTTTGGAACATGTATCTAAAATGAAAGAACAAAAAGAAAAAATAAACAAGAAATGGTAAAAACCTAAGTCATGACATGGACATTTGTGTATATGTATGGTTCTTTTTTTAATATTTTATTTATTTGACAGAGAGAGAAAGAGCACAACCAGGGGGAGCAACAGGCAGAGAGAGAAGCGGCCTCCCTGTTGAGCAAGGAGCCCCATGTGGGACTCCATCCCACAACCCTAGGATCATGAGAGCCAAAGGCAGTCACTTAACCAATTGAGCCATCCAGGTGTCCCTTAATACTTGATTTTAAAAGTAGCTTCTCAGGTCTGGTTAGGCCCTCCCCACCAGTAACCCAAAACCCTGACACACGAAGAGCAGTCCATACCAAAAGGATATTTTAAAAGAAAACCTCTTGTAAACATAAGTGAGTGGCTATTTTTTCCTTCTGATATATACCAGGTTTTCATTATATTTCCTAAAATAGCTTTAAAAGTAACATCTGAGGATTAGAGCTATAATTACTTTGTACTTCCTCCAGAACTTTATGAATCAATTTCTCACTGTTGCTTTGGTCTCTCTAGTCACCTAGACAGGTAATGCATTTCCTATCATTTTGAACAGAAGTGTGGTATAATGCACCTCTTACCTCAGATATTTTAATGTTTTAAGCTAGCATTTTTCATTGACATAAATACAGCCTCACTCTCCTCTGAAACTGCACTCACAATTACCCAGTACTCTGTATAAGTCATATATTTTGCCTTCAGAGATCTTATGACCTAAAAATTGTATATCAAGTGCTATGGGGTTCATCAATTGGAGAAATTACTTAGGGGAAGGAGGAGTTAAAGAGGCCTTTTTTCAAGAGCACTTTCACTAACACTTTCACTTCCATGGTTTTCTATACACCATTCTCTTTACCTTGAGCACTTTCTCCTCCCTTTCTCTCTCTAATTCCTACTCATCTATAGGTATTATCTTTAAAAAGTCTTCAGGTAGACTTCTCTGTCTCTTCTATCCCCACCAACAGTGTAAATACCTGTGCCTGTCCTCTGCTTGTACCTTATTCTTCCTCATCCCTTGTTATTGTTGTCAGTGTTCCCCACCTAGCTATAAGTTCCATGAGGTCAGAGCTCATGTTTTGAATCCCCAACAATTACAGCATGCTCGACATAGTAAGCATGCAACAGACATTTGCTGAATAAATGAAATAAATGGGAGGCATTATTTTTCAGCTTTCATCAAAGGATGAATGAGATCCAGGCATGTGAAGGTGTAAGGGCAAGAGCATTTTGGAGAAAAAAAAATCACATAAAATCATATTATGTAAATTGATACTACATTTCTTAACACCACTTATGAAAAAGATGGTCAGAACAGACTTGTGACTAAAAATTGAGAGAGGACAGCTTTGGCAACTCCAAATCAAAAGTATCTAGAACAGTTTTCTTTAACTAATTTAAAAGGGATTGTTAATTTGAAGCCCATTAGTGTTTCTAGGAAACTACCACACAGAAATTGTAATATAGTTATAGCTTGTTGTTCCACTCAGAGAGACACAAGCTTCTTTAGGGAGGACTGAGATTTCATCTCATTCCTTGTGTTAGACACTATTGATTGCCTATCTAACCACACACACACACACACACACACACACACACACACACCCCTCCACAATATGTACTGGAAATGACAGATAATTTTCTAGCTTCCCATCAGCTCAGCTAAAGACACCTAACTTGATCTGAGCCAGAAGAAAATGTGCCAGAGACTTCTGAGATAAATTTTCTTCCCTGATGTAAAGAGGTAGATGAAGGCAAACTGCCATTCTTCTGCCATTAGATATGGTTATATACAGACATGATATCTAGAGCAAAGGGATCTTATGAACATTGACATATAATCCTTAAGAAAAAGCCATCCCATTAATGATGGCTAAGCTACAAAGCATCATTGAGCCATTGTACCAATCCTGGAACTGGCCTTCCTCTGGATTTCTTTTTTGCAAAATAATAAATATCTTTGTACTTAATATTGTCTTCATATGTTTCTGTCATTGTTACTTGCAGCTGAAAGCATCTGACATTCTCATCTTTAGATCTCTTAAAACATCTCACACAATTCCCTGAATGTTAATTACTCAATACTGTGTGTGTATACATAATACAGTAATAGTTATCAAACTGGACCTGCCTTTTTCTGTTTACTACTCCCTAAAAGGGATTTATTACTTTTAGAGAGGCAGGAAATCAATAGAAGGAGAAAACTGCCCAGGTAAAAGGACTGGAATCATATTGCTCATATTTGAAGCAAATAATGGCTCTGGAAGAAATTCAAGTTCCATCAAATGTGAAGCCCTTCTAACCCACTCTGCAGGTTATTATAATCATAACTGCTAAAAATAATCATGGGTCAATATAGAAAGCATAAAAATGACAAATGCTCAATAATTCAAGGTGACCAATTAAATGAACACAATTAACACAAGGTATGTTTAAGCAAAAATCATTTTTAAAAGACAATGAGAAAAAAAAAAAAGAGGGAGGGATCATGTCAAAACCAGTTTTCCAAATACCCTGACCTACAAAGATGTACCAGGGGAGAAGTATAAAGGTTATTCAATCAAGGTGGAGGAGAAGATGGTAAAACCTCAATGGAATCATCCTTCCTGTGATTATAGCCAATTCATAAGCTAAGTCAGAAGACGTTTTTGCCACTGATTAATCTACAGAATCTATTTTTGATAATTCCATTTTGTTCCGTTCATATGAATCATGGTCCTCGTTATGAATAATGTGATTTCTCAGTGCCTCAGATGTGGGGTGTTACTTCCAGACTTTGAAAGTGCAGTGGGGGAAGAGGTTTTTTCTTTTTATGCCAGTCTAGAATGTGTAATACCTGACATATTGCTGGAGCTCTCCTCTCCCCGGCACTGTATCCCCCACAAGTAATAAAGTCTCCTCCAAAAGGTACAGGAGAATGAATCACTCTACTTGCCGCTAAGAGATAATCACCCTCAGAGTAGAAGAGAACAACTGCTTCTCCTGCTGTTTATGTAAAGAACAGAGCTTCTTAGGACAGAAAAGTGGGACCAATACTGTTTGCATTGAAATGCCAACAGACTGTACAGCCAAATTGTAAGTTGCCTAAGATGCCAGGAGAAACCATCTTTTTGTGAAAATTTCTCCAGATTTTTGATTAGTACAAAGTGACTAGGACTTTATTTTATAGAAAAATCAGAAGATATCAAAGTCATTACAGTAGTATGTAGCCGAAACTATCCAGTGAGATAATAAGCCACATCATTTGGGAAAATTAAACAAATTTCCAGTTACAGGATGATAGACTAAAGCTGTTTCTGCTTCCTTCCTTTTCTGAAATTATCCAAAACAAAAATAAAAAATACAAAGGCAGGCTCTGGCATTGACATCTCTAACCCAGAGCTGTCATATTTTAAGTTGGGAGACGAAGATAGAGCAGTGGTGACTGACTAAACAGAGCACAGAAAGTGTTCACTGAAGGGGAAAGTAACCAGAAGCAAGTCAAACAGAACCCCAGAAAGGCTCATTAATGTGAAGTAACAGGTACTACACAAGGTAGAGGTAAGGAAAGGGGCCAAAAACAAGGGAATTGTATCAAAGACTATATAAATAGTAGTTATAAACCTGCCCATCTCTACAGAGGAATTAAAGGCAAGAGGCTCTAGGCTCAATAACCAGGCATAGTGGAGTACTAGGGTGAGGTGCTACCAGAGGATAGGGGCATTGATAACTAGTGGTCTCTCACCAAGCACCCATCTTTTTTTATTTTTTTTAAAGATTTTATTTATTTATTTGACAGAGAGATAGAGAGCACAAGTAGGCAGAGTGGCAGGCAGAGGGAGAGGGAGAAGCAGGCTATCCGCTGAGCAGGGAGCCCGATGTGGGCCTCGACCCCAGGACCCTGGGATCATGACCTGAGCCAAAGGCAGCCACTTAACTGACTGAGCCACCCATGCATCCCTCAAGCACCTTTCATAACACTAGCAGTATCTTATATTCCTCCCCACCCCATATAAGTTGAAATATCCCAAAGGACCTCTAAATTTTCAATGTAGAGGTAAGCCAGTTCACCACCAGATCATCCTATAGTGAACTCTTCTAATCAGTAAATGCCACTCATTCACATTGTGCTTCCAATTAATTTGATGTCTTCTGTTAAATAGGAATAAAATCAAAGGTTTCCCATATATTTGATAAAGGTCTCCAAAATGAAATAAAGAAAATAAAACAAATCAGCAAGAAATAAATAGGAAAGTCTCTGATGAGAGAAAAACACTGCATAATTATGAAGGAAGAACACGATCATATTTTTTAAAAAGGAACACTGAAAAAAAAAACAGCCTTTCTTGGAAATTAAAATTATTACAACCAAATTTTAAAAATGCACCAAAAGAGGGGTTCCTGGCTGTCTCAGTTAGAAGAGGATGAACTCTTGATCTCAGAGTTGTGAGTTTGAGCCCCATGCAAGGTATAGAGATTACTTAAATAAAAATAAAACTTGAAAAAGAAAGAGGGGCACCTAGGTGAATTTTGAACGGCAAAGAACTTGAGGAGGCATTTTTTTTTAAGATTTTTTATTTATTTGACACAGAGAGAGAGAGAGAGATCACAAGGAGGCAGAGAGGCAGGCAGAGAGAGAGGGGGAAGCAGGCTCCCTGCTGAGCAGAGAGCCCGATGCGGGCCTCAATCCCAAGAGCCTGAGATCATGACCTGAGCCGAAGGCAGAGGCTTTAACCCACTGAGCCACCCAGGCACCCGAGGAGGCATTTCTTCAAAGAAGATATATGGATGGGGGCACCTGGGTGGCTCAGTCGGTTAAGCTACCAACTCTTTGTTTCTGCTCAGGTCATGATCTCATGGGTCATGGTCTCATGGATCCTGAGATCAAGCCCTTTGTTGACCCCCACATTAGGCTCTGCTTGAAGATTCACTCTCTGCCCCTCCCCCCCACATGCTCGCTTGCTTGCTCTCTCTCACTCGAATAAACAAACAAACAAATAAATAAATAAATAAACAAATAAAATTTATTTATTTATTTAAAATATTTTATTTATTAATTTGACAGCAAGAGAGAGCATAAGCAGGGGGAGCTGAAAGAGGGAGGGAGAAGCAGCCTCCCTGCTGAACAAGAAGCCTGATGGAGGGCTCGATCCTAGGACCCTGAAATCATAACCTAGGCTGAAGGCAGACGCTTAACCAACTGAGCCACCCAGGTTTCCCTAAATGAATAAATCTTTTTTAAAAAGTCTACTTCTAGGGCGCCTGGGTGGTTCAGTGGGTTAAAGCCTCTGCTTTCGGCTCAGGTCATGATCCCAGGGTCCTGGGATTGAGGCCCTCATCAGGCTCCCTGCTGAGCAGGGATCCTGCTTCCTCCTCTCTCTGCCTGCCTCTCTGCCTACTTGTGATCTCTCTCTCTGTGTCAAATAAATAAATAAAATCTTAAAAAAAAAACAGTCTACTTCTAGGTATACATTTAAGAGAATTGAAAGCATGTCCACAAAAACTTGTGTGTACAAGGAGCTCCTGTGTGTTCATAGGAACATTATTCCTAAAATCCAAAAGTAGAAACAGCTCAAATTTCTTTTTTTCTTAAGATTTTATTTATTTATTTGAGAGAGAGTTCATGAGCAGGGAGGAGGGGTGGAGGGAGAAGCAAACTCCCCACTGTGCAGGGAGCCCAATGTGGGACTTGATCCCAGGACCCTGAGATCATGACCTGAGATGAAACCACATGCTTAACCAACTGAGCCACCCAGATGCCTACAACTCAACTTTCTATCAACTGATAAATGGGTAAATAAAATTAGGTATATTCATGCAATGAATGGAGTATTATTTACCCATAAAAAAGAATGAAGATACATGAAATAACATGGATGAAACGGGAAAACATTATGCTAAGAGGCTGGACACAAAGGGCCACATATTAGCCTTTCACTTTTGAGATGATGAAATGATCTCGAATTAGATAGTGGTGATGGTTGCACAACATTGTGAATTCAATACAAACCATTAAAATATACACTTAGCAGGGTCAATGTTATGATATGTGAATTATATTTCAATTAAAAAAGTAAACATAGGGAACCTTGGTGGCTCAGTCAGTTGAGTGTCTGCCTTCGGGTCAGGTCATGATCCTGGGTTCCTGGGATTGAGTCCTGCACTGGGCTCCCTGCTTAACGAGAAGTCTGCTTCTCCTTCTTCCTCTGCCCCTCCCCTCTGCTCATGCTCTCTCACTCTCTCTCTTAAATAAATAAAATCTTAAAAAAAAAAGTTGGGCACCTGGATGGCTCAGTGGGTTAAGCCTCTGCCTTCGGCTCAGGTCATGATCTCAGGGTCCTGGGATTGAGTCCCGCATGGGGCTGTCTGCTCAGTGGGGAGCCTGCTTCCCCCTCTCTCTCTGCCTGCCTCTCTGCCTACTTGTGATATCTCTTTCTCTCTGTCAAATAAATAAATAATCTTTAAAAAAAAGTTAACATAAATACCAGTAGTTTATGTTATGTAGAAGCATTGTCACAGATATGGTTTCTTCTTTTTTTTTTATTTTTTAAGTAATCTCCACACCCAATGTGGGGCTTGAACTCACAACCCCGAGATCAAGAATTGCATGCTCCACTGACTGAGCCAGCCAAGCACCTCTTTTTTATCCTAATTGAAAGTGGGATGAAAAAGGTTTTGTTTTGTTTGTTTGTTTTTTCTTTAAGATTTATTCATTTATTTGAGAGAGAGAGAGAGGAGGGGCAGAGGAACAGGGAGACAGAGTCCCAAACAGACTCTGAGCTGAGTGCAGAGCCCAACCTGGGGCTCAGTCCCATGACCCTGCAATCACATCCAGAGTTGGATGCCCAATCAACTACGCCACCCAGGTGCCCCCAAAATGGGGTTTTATTTATTTATTTTTAAAGATTTTATTTATTTATTTGACGGAGAGAGAGATCACAAGTAGGCAGAGAGGCAGGCAGAGAGAGAGGAGGAAGCAGACTCCCCACTGAGCAAGGAGCCCGATGTAGGCGTGGATCCCAGGACCCTGAGATCATGACCTGAGCCGAAGGCAGAGGCTTTAACCCACTGAGCCACCCAGGCGCCCCAAAATGGGATTTTAATGTTCATGTTAACTGGATGTTTATGTTAAATGTTCCTGTTTCTGGAAAGATTAGAATTATGGAGACGGTAAAGGAGTCAGTAGTTGTTAAGGCTTAAGAGTGAGGGAGGATTGAATAGGTGACTTTTAGGGCAGTGAAACTACTTAATATGATACTATAATGGGAGGTACGTGCCATTATACATTTGCCCAAATCCACAAAATGTAAACTATAGTCTTTGGGTGACAATAATGGGTCAATGTGGGTTCATCAATACCAACATATGTGCCATTCTAGTAGGGGATATTGATAATGGGGGAAACTATGCATGTGTCAGGAGATATTTGAGAAACCTTTATATCTTCCTCTCAATTTTGCTATGAACATAAAAGTGCTCTAAAAGACAAAGTCTGTTAAAAAAATAACAGTACAATAAATACCCAAGAACCTATTCCTAAGTCTCTACACATTGTTTAATGTGTTCCAAAATTTATTATGTACAAATAAAACATAAGGCAATATGCTTTGTGCTGAGGAGATGGGAGAGAAAACAAAGCATGAGGGTCAACCTCATAGAAACACTAAGGCAAATTCTATCTTATTTGATTCTCCAAACCTATTATCACTGTATTATTATATGCTTTAAGAGGTAAAGTAAGGATATTTTTGTAATCCAAGACATCTGTTTAGCTCTCAGCAACAAAATACAAAGAAAATTTCTAATGAGATTTCTAATTCCTTTGCTTAATCTCTTCCTTCTACACATTAACATTTTAAATTAAAAATTGACAATAAAACATAAATAATCATTTGTTTATTTATTTTTGAAAGATTTTATTTATTTATTTGAGAGAGTATGAGAGAGAGAGAGCATCAGTGGGGAGGGGCAGAGGGAGAAGCAGGATCCCCTCAGAGCGTAGGACTTGACGTGGGGTTCGTAGGACTTGACGTGGGGTTCAATCCTGCGACTGCAGGTTCATGACCGGAGTGGAAGGTAGATGCTTAATGAGCTGAGCCATCCAGGCATCCCAATAATCATTTCTTTATTTGATAACTTAATACATTGACAATTTATTATCCAGTAGATGAAATTCTTGTGTGAGGCTATCTTGATATGTACTCAGCCATGGTAGAGCTTACAATGTAGCTGAAAAGGAAAGACATATGAAAAGTTTAAATGTTAACTATACTGTAATTAAAATAAAACTAAAATAATTTTTAAATTAGAAAATGTTCTTAAATAAAATTTTAATAAAGATCTGAACAACATTTTAAGACAATAAATCGAGACCTCACAAAGCATTGCATGGCCAACTGCCAAAGAAGTACTAAGGCAATTAAGAGATTAGAGGAGAGGTTATATTATATTTACGATAAGGATGAAATCTCAGCTGCATCTTGACAATATTAGTAGAATTTGAGTAGATGGAAGAGGAGAAAAAGGTAAAAGTTCTGAAATTTGTATAAAAATACTATAATAATTATAAATATAAAGAACCAGTGTCAATATGTATCTTCAAGTGTCCTGAAAATTACTATTAGGACTGTCCCATCGTGTTGAAAATGCCAGCATTGTGTAGTAGAGCCAGGCTGGAAAGTCTCATTATTTTCATCAGCAAGAGCAAGATCCTAAATTGTATTTTTTGTTGCCCAGATCTAAGATTATCAAGTTTAGTGTACAGTCTTTCCAGAGGAGGCTTGCAAGAACATCTGCATTGCAGCTGTATTCCAATACAAACAGGGCCGACATGTGCCCTTTGTCCACACTCCACTGTAGTCAGATGAGAGAGAGAGAGAAAAAAAAGACATAGGTTGTTTGCTATGTTATTCATTTACTAACATTATCCAGTAGGAATCCATCAGCTGAAAGAGAAAACCCAACGCTAAATAGTTTAAACAATAGGGAAAATCACATTAAGAGGTTCCTAGCTATGGCACCTTCAAAGTTGGTCAATTTCCACCGAGCAATGTCTGCAAGGACCGGGTTCCTCTGCCTTTACTCTGCTTTCCTCAGCATACTGACATTTTCTTTAGAAACTAGCTTCCCCAATAATGACAAGATGACTGTCATAATTAGGTAGTGCGTCTAGACACTATGAAGTTTAAAGAGAGAAGATAGCTCTATGTAGCTCTATTTATAAGTGAAAAACTTTCCCTGGAATCCCCCCAGCAGGGGGGCTCTCTATCTCTCTGTCAAATAAATAAATAAAACCTTTTTTTAAAAGGTGTTTATTTATTTACTTATTTTTACAGATTTTAATATTAGTCAGAGAGAGCGAGCACAAGCAGGGGGAGCATCAGACAGAGGGGGAAGCATCAGACAGAGAGAGGAGCAGCCTCCCTGTTAGGGCTCAGTCCCAAAACCCTGGGATCATGACCCAAGCCAAAGTCAGATGCTTAACTGACTGAACTACCCAGGCATTCATTCCTCAATAAAGGGTTTTTTTTTTAAGGGTCACTGGTGGCCTGAGTCAGAGAAGTTTCAATGGAGTGAGGAAGACAAAAGCCAGATTTGGATTTAGGAGGAAATAGGAGATTAAGTAATAGAAGGAAGAAGTGAAGATTCATTTAAGGAATTTAAAGTATTTTAAGAGAAGGAAAGAAAATAAAAATGTAGCAACTAAAGAGGCATACAAGGTCACGAAAAAGAGAAAGATAGTTTTGTTTTAGACATATTCCATTTGAAGTAAGAATACAAATAACTAGAGGTAAATAATTATCACTGTTTGTTTTAGAAGTAGGCATTGCAACAGATTGCTTAGGACAAGGTTCCACAGTAAGTGGAGGTGGGGCTGAAGCTATAAAGAAAGCAACACAGGGCAGATAAAGTTCCCCTCTTTGGTCTCTAGGCAAACTCCTTTTCCCAGAATTACGGAACCAAGAGAGTATCTGCAGGGCTTTTTCAACTCTACCAGCATCCAGGCATATAAATATCAACTGATTCTTCAGTATACGTAGTGAAGAAAATCTCTCCACTCTCATTCCAGTTCCTCAATATCAGGAAGTTTTTCCTAATATTTAATCCAAATGTCTCCTTTCATTATTGAGTGCTTTAAAACTGTTCATCTAGGGAAAAATGTGTATGTTGTTGAGCTTTCTGTTGTCAGTATTTACAAGGTCACCAACTATCCTCCAAAAATAATGAATCACATCTCTAATCTCTCTAGCCTTGTTTTCTCCATAAGAATGAAATTAAGTAATCCCTGTAGAGCATTTTGCACATTACCTATACCGAGAAAAAACTCAATAGTTACTATCACTTGGAAGGAGAGAGATGAAAAGATAGTGAAAAAAATTTTTTAGAGATGTTGCTGTTTCCCCCTCAGAATACCATTTCTTTTATAATATTTTATGGAAAGCTTAACATGAGTATCTGAACTACTAGTCCATTTTCCTTATAAACTCACAGAGAATGAAATTACTCGCATTGCCAAACAATTCATCAGTTGCAAAAGGGTTACAAGGTTTCTTTCTTCTTTTTTTTTAAGATTTTTAAAAATTATTTCCTTATATGATAGAGAGAGAGAGAGATTACAAATAGACAGAGGGGCAAGCAGAGAGAGAGGAGGAAGCAGGCTCCCTGCTGAGCAGAGATGCAGGCCTCCCAGGACGCTGAGATCATGACCTGAGCCGAAAGCAGAGGCTTTAACCCACTGAGCCACCCAGGCGCCCAAAAACTACTATTGCTTAAATACCAATGTTAATGAAAAAGAACATTTGAGTGTCTAGTTCTCTAATTTTTCATTTTACTATATAGGCAGTTAAAATATTGGACAGTCCTGTTCAATACCAGATATTTATGCTTTGGTAGCAAGGAACATGCAAAAGCCATGCTGATTCCAAGAAAGACATTTACTACAGAGGAAGTACTCTTGCTCTTACAAATACTGGAAGGGATCAATATTCAAAATTCAAAGAAGCAACCTACACACAGATTGACAGCATTGTGTACAAATATTATCATACTGTAGTTTTTGTTTGCTTATATATAATTTTAGTGTCCTGCCTTGTATCTGCCAATAATTATACATTTTTGAGGACACAAATTTTACCTTTGTTTGACCTACAAAGCCTACACCAATGTTTTACTCTACTGGTATTCACTAAAGACATTGAAATAATAAATGTAAAATATTGTTGTATTATGGATTGGGTTGCCAGATAAAATAGAGGATGCCAGGGATGGCTCAGTCATTTGGGCCTCCAACTCTTGATTTTGGCATGATCTCAGCGTCAGGGGATTGAGGTCCAGGTTGAGCCCTGTGTTGGGCTCCATGCTCAGTGGGGAGTCTGCTTATCCCTCTCCCTCTTTCACTCTGTTTTTCCCCAAACACTTTCCCCCTCCCACTTGCATGCACCCATATGAGCTCTCTCTCTTTCTCTCAAATAAATAAATAAGTAAATAAATAAATAAATAAAATCCTTAAAAAAATACTTAGGATGCTAAATTAAATTTCATTTAAAATTTTATATTCAAATTTAACGAACATCCTTATTTTTATTTGCTAATTCTGGCAACTCTAAATATGAGTAACTTGTTAAAGAACAAAATTCCACTGAGTAAATTTTAAAGATCTTATTGGCTTTATTCAATGATTCATGAATCAGGCAGCATCCAAGACTGAGAATAGCTCTGAGGAGCTGCACAAGGTGAAAGACTTTTATTGGAGTGGAAACAAGGAAGTTATATTAGACAAAAAGATTGGTTACCGCATGATCAATTTCCTTTAGGGGATGGGAAGTGTCTATCAGGTAGATTACTTAACAATTGTTGATTAGGCAATGTCTGTCTGATCTAAGATTCGATTTCTGGGGGAGCCAACACTTAAGTTTGGTGGCATGGGGCTTAGCATAAGTGACTCCACTGGAGCCTGTTATCTTCTAACAAACCTTGCAGCCCCACAGACTGGTGAAGGGTTTCTTGGGAGTGAAACTGTCCTAGTCTAAAAACCAAGGGTTCTTACATGTTCATCAGAGAGATTGAACTAGAAAATGTGTTGTACTATAATGGTCTCATTTTAAGGGGAGGATAAAGTAAAATACTAACTATAATTCTTTGTAGAAATTTTGGAAAGGAGCAAGGAGATAAACATGCTTTTTCATGTTCCTGAGAAGAGATATGCTCTGCAGGTACAAAAATCATATTTATACCCACTTTTCTTCAGATTTGTTTATTTTTAAAGCTGATTCTGATAGAAGATTAGCTCAAGGGGTGGGAAAGCTGGTGGAAAGATTTAAAAGAGGAAGATATTATTGGCAATTTCTCCACTTAAAAAATTAAATGCTGAGTGCAGGTTCTGTTTCAGACAGAAATATTTTTTTTAATTTCTAAAAGTAAAAGCTTCCCTATTCTTTTTAAAAGCACAACGTAATATATCAATGACCCCACTTGTTTTGATTAGGACAAAATCTGAGAATTCTTCTCTCCTACCTTGTGATTTCTAATGAATTGTTCTTGCTCCCAAACCTTATAGTCCTGAAGGGGAAAAAATGATGCTATTTAAAAATGTCCAGAAATGGGGCCAGCTGGCTGGCTGTCAGAAGAGCATGCGACTTTTGATCTCAGCCTCATGAGTTTGAGTCTCACATTAGGTATACAGATTACTTAAATAAATACATTTCCTTTTAAATGTCTAGAAATGAATGTGATGGGGAAGCATTGTCATTACATATATACCACATTCGTCCTGAGTTGGATACATGATGGAAGGACTAGCCTTATTTAAGTCCTAAAGAGTATACCATGTAAATGTCAGAAAAATTCCCAGTATTTACATATCAGTGGACAATATAAGATTAAAGACCCTAAAAGACTTAAAGTTCTCTGCAGATATTTGCTGAATAAGAGGATTTTAAACTTCAGACATGTGTTCCCAATATTTTTAAAAAGCCAACTTTTGAAAGGAAATTTCTATTAATGAGCACTGGTGAAAAAATTAAAGTGAAATTGACATTTTGACTCTTGGCTTCAATAGGAAGCTCCTCAGGTAACTCAGCCAGGAAAGATTTAGATTTCTTCCTTCTTTCCCTCTTTCTTTTCCTCCCCTCCCTTCCACTCCCCTCCCCTCCCCTCTCCTCTCCTC
>LNAC01000086.1:2207363-2218783 GCA_002007465.1 Ailurus styani
TCTTTCTTTCTTTCTTTCTTTCTTTCTTTCTAGATCTTATATATTTATTTGAGAGAGAGAGCAAGCACAAGAGGGGTGGGGGACAGAGGGAGAGGGAGAAGCAGACTCCTAGCTGAGGAGGGACCCTGATGTGGGGCTCCATCCCAGGAAGCTGAGCTCATGACCTGAACCAAAGGCAGATGTTTAACCCACTGAGCCACCCAGGCACCCCAGGTTTAGATTTCTAAATCCTAGTTTCCCAGGCTATGAATTAAAGTGTCTATAGATGTTAAGTCCTGAAGCCAGGATCCTGTTTGTTTCTTTATCAAAGACATCAACTCTCCCTTGTTTAATACTGACCCCTAAATTATCCAATCAGAGTTGTCTACTAGCATAATAATTTGAACTATATATACACCCTTTTCTGTTTATTCTAGGAACAAAGTTGTTCTAAAGATTCTATTATATTATTATTGAAGGTAAAACTCCACCCAATGATTTTTTTTAAATTGTGTGTTTTCTTGGGTTGCCTGGGTGGCTCAGTTGTTAAGTGTCTGCTTTCAACTCGGGTCATGATCCAGGGGTCCTGAGAACCTAGAGCCACGCTGGGCTCCCTGCTCTGCAGGAAGCCTGCTTCTCCCTCTCCTACTTCCTCTGCTTGTGTTTCCTCTCTAGCTGTGTCTCTCTCTGTCAAATAAATAAATATAATCTTAAAAAAAAAAAGAAGTGTGTTTTCCTTTATCACTGGTTGTGAACAGAACTTAGTTTTTAATCCCAGCTGTTATTAACTTACAGTGACCTTGAGTGCTCAGGCTTTTCCCCCGTACACTTCAATTTCTCCATCTGTAAAATGAGATGGGCCACATGACTTTGCATTTGGCAATAGTTTCTTAAATATGACACCAAAAGCACAGACAACAAAAGAAAAAATAGATAAATTGGACTTGACTAAAATGAAGAACTTTTGTGCATCAAAGGACACCATAAAATGAGTGAAAAGACAATCCATAAAATGAGAGAAATTATTTGCTAACCATATAATCAATAAGGGTTTAATATCCAGGATATATAAAGAAGTCTTACATACATTTCAATAACAATAACAATAATAAGTACAGTTTTTAAAAATTAAAAAAATAAAAAACTCCTACAATCAACAGTTCAAAAACTGGGCAAAGAACTTGAATGGGAATTTCTCCAGAAAAGATATAAAAATGACCAATAAGCACAAGAAAAGGTGCTCAACATCATTAGTCATAAGGTAAATGCAAACGAAAACTACAATGAGATAACATTTTATACCTACCAGGATACCCATAAAAACTAAAGACAAAAAACGGAAAGTAACAAGTGTTGGTAAGTAACAAGTGTTGGTGAACATATGAAGAAACTGGAACCCTCATACATTGCTGGTGGTAATATAAAATGGTCCAGGTACCATGGAAGACAGCACAGCAGTTCCTCAGAGGGTTAAAACACAGAATTACCAAATGATCCAGCAATTTCACTCCTAAGTGTGTGTGTGTGTGTGTGTACACACACATATATGCAAAAGAATCAAAAGCACAGAGTCAAATGACTGAATGAAAATGTTTATAGTTGCATTCATAATGGTCAAAAGGTGGAAACAACCCAAGCGACAGTCAACTGATGACTGAATGAACAAATGTGGTATATCCATGCAATGCAGTATTATTCAGCCATAAAACAGTATGGAGTACTGATATAAGGTACAACATGGATGAACCTTGAAAACATTATGCTAAAATAAGGTAAACACAAAAGGACAAAAGTACATAATTCCACTTAGGACATGTGACATATCAAGAATAGGTGAATTCAAAGAAACAGAAAACAGAATAAAGACTATTAGGGGCTAATAGGAGTGGGTAATGGGGATTTATCACTTAATGGGTAGTTTCCATTTAGAGTGATGAAAAATTTTGGAAATAATGGTGAAGGTTCCACAACATTGTGAATGAAATTAATGCCACTGTATTGTACACCTAAAAATGGTTAAATAGGAAAATTTTGTTACAGACCTTTTATCACAATTCAAAAAAAAAAAGAACAGGGCCTAGGACCAGGTGATCTCTAAGTAGGGTGGCTATTTAAGTTAAAAAGCCCACAGTTATGACTGTTGTGCCAATCCTAATTATTAATAGCATCCTCGGGGTCTCAGAGCTATTTAGTTTGGACAATAAATATTATGGTCATCTTATCTCTAAGGATCTCTGATTTTCAATGGCTCTGAGATCCTAACCACGGGCATTAGGACCTTGGAAAGGTTTTGTGATGACATCACCTCTAGAAAAAAACCCACAGGCCTCTAGGGTACTGGAGACAGTGCAGGAAACATCGGCACTTCATACAAACGCCCGGCTCCCGAGTGGTAAACCACTTTTCCCATTGCGTTCCCATAGCGCGCGGCGAAGAATCACTGGAAGAGTACGGCGGTGGTGGTGGAAAGAGCCAACGGCCCCACCCTCCTCCGCCCGCCACTCTCAGCATGGCTGCCCCTACGGAAGTCGGGGAGGGACCGAGCCACCTCTCGCCGGCCCCAGAGGGGCGGGTCCCGGAAACCATTGAGCTTCAGCGGACCAATGGAGAGAGGCAAGGGGCGGGAACTAGCAGGGGCGTTGGCTGGAGGGCCGTGGGGGTAGCTTGGGTCTGGCTAGCCTTGAGGGCGAATTGCGGCTGCCACGTTATTCCCGGCCTTTGCGGCTGGATTTTGCCCGGTAGGGTGCCACCGTCAGCGCTTCCGGCTTGGACTCCAGCTGAGTTGATCTGTCCTCACCCTATCTCGTGTTTGTCCCTCCCCTTCAAAGGCAGCCCTCGTCAAAGCCCCGCTGTCCCCTCCCTCTCCTTTTAAGATGACTCATCTCCACATCCCAACTCTGAGACAAATTGACGGCTCCAGGTGTGGCCTCACACGTTTGAACTTAAAACATTTTTTCCTGATTATAAAAATAAAAAGTAATATAAAAGGTTGGGATAATATTTTTAAAAAATGCCTTAGCCCACCAACCAGAATCAATCAAGATTACCGTTTGTCATTCTTCCCTTTTTTTTTTCACCGTGTATGTATTTTTACACAATTGGGACAATGCTGCATAAAGTTATCTGTTGTTTGTTACATACCAAGTATTTTTCTTTGTCATTTTAATTAGATGCATAGTATAAACTATTCCATGAATGAATGAACTATAATTTTCATATTTTCCCCATGGTCCTTTAAACATTTGGAACTTGAAGTAAATAGCCAGTTGGAGGTAGGGCAGGTAGAGGGGAGCTAGCTAAGAGCTGGCTATTCCACAACCTTATCCGCCCTTTTGAGTTGTAACATGAGAATTAAGACTTTAGAGCCTTCAGAGACTTTACAGTCCTGAGGTTCTAGAGTAGTACAGTCTTGAGAAACTCAGAATCACTTTTTCTCGGAGTGGTAAGGATTCTGAAGAAACAAATCCAAACTTTCACCAAAGGTAGAAGTATCCAGGGTTGGAAGGTCCTCTTAGCTAGACTTGAATAATTTATTCACTTGGACTGAGCCTTAGTTTCTTCATCTATAAAACAGAAATAACAACGACAGAATTGTTCTTTAACTGGTTACAGTCTATCTACGGTAGAATAAAGGAATCCGTGGCCATTAGAGATGGAAGGGCTTTAGAAATTTATATATTGTAATTTAGACATATATAAATAACATATTTATAAAATTTACACATTTATTACATTATATAATTATATATTTATTTCATGTAAATGTGTGTTTCATATTAATATATTTCATATAAATATTTCATGTATATATATACGCACATATGACAATGGATAAAAAGGAAGCTCTTATAGATAAAGCAGAAAGCAGGAGTTTTGGAGGGTAGCCCCATTCACTTGAACTTTCCTTGATCTTGAAGCTTCTATTGCATCACCCTCATTTTAGAGATTTGGGTACAGATTTGAGGTGTAGAAAATAGAAATAACTTGCTCCATGTCACATAGTGATAGTTTTCCATGATCTCTAGTATGGTGCTCTTTCTCTGAACATAAGCTGCTTCCTAAAATGTAAGAGTCTGTATAAAAGGCTGAGATTCCAGGAATAAAAATATTAAAACTCCAAAGGATAAATAGGTAACAGACATGAACTAGCCATTCACAAAGGAAATACAATTGGATAACAAAGCATGGGGGAAAGATTCAACCATACTAAAAATAAAAAAGAAAACAGAATTTATAAACTACCAATTCGCAAAGATTTATTTTTATTGAGACATAATTGGTATATAACATTATATTAGTTTCAGGTATAAACAATGATTCAATATATATATACATTATGAAATGATCACCACAATAAGTTTAGTTAACATCCATCACCACACATAATTATAAATGTTTTTCCTTATGATTAGAACTTTTAAGATACACTCTCTTAGCCACTTTCAAATATACAGACAGTATTATTAACTATAGTCACTGGGTTATACTTTACATCCCTAGGACTTACTTATTTTGTAACTAGAAGTTTGTCCTTTCGACCAAACTCTTCTCCATATTTATGGGGGTTTTGGGGGGGCATTTTTTGTTTTTTAAGATTCTCTGTATAAGTGAGATCATATAGTATTTGTCTTTCTCTGTCTGACTGAGTTCACTGAACAGTCAATCTGTTACCACAAATGGTAGGATTTCCTTTCTTTTTATGGCTGAATAATATTATAATTATATATAACATATATATACATATAAATCACATTTTCTTTATCCATTCACAGAGATTTTTTATATACAATTTCTTACTTACCAAATTTGGAAAGTTTTCAAATATATTAATATTCAATGCTTGTGAAGGTGTAACAAATATAGGATTTGGTGCCTCTGAAATAAAGTTTGGCAAAATGCATCAAAAGTCTCAAAATAGATCTATCTAGAACTAATTCTGCTTTTTGTGATAGCTACTTTAGAAAAGTAATCTTAAATATGAATATTTAGTATAGTCTCCAGTATAAGAAAAGATGTTGAACAGAGTAATCAGTGCAGTAGGAGCAATGGGTATGTGATAGAAGTGGTTAGAATGGCAAATTGGAGACGAATCATGAGAGCAATGAATGCCCAGGTAAGGAATGTGTTGTTAAATTAGAGGCCTATAAGTAGTTATGGAAGGTTTTGTTTGATTTGATTTATTTGTTAAATCATAATCCCCATAATATGTGCTTCAGGAAGATTGCTTTTAGAAATGAACTAGAATGGGGATTAGATTAAAGGTTTGATTAGAAGGCCAGCACAGTAGTTCAGGTAGAAGACTGTGAAAGTAGAGGTAAAAATGGTAACACATTCAAATAAAGACAGAGAAGAGGGGTGCCTGGGAGGCTCAATTGGTTAACCATAAGATCATGATCCCGTGTCCTGGTATAGAGCTCCCTGCTCAGTGGGGAGTCTGCTTGTCCCTCTGCCTGCCCCCTCTCACCCCCCACTCATGTGCAAATAAATAAAAATCTTAAAATAAATAAATCTTTCTTTCTCAAATAAATAAAAATCTTAAAAAAAAAGACATTGAGAGGATAGCTGGAGATGAAAGTTAGAAATTCCTATCTCAGTAGGTCAAGGAGGTAGTACTCTCTTCTGAGGAATTTATTTCAAAATCTGCCTCCACATCATGATCTTATAAAATCTGCACCCGTGTCTCCTAATCTCAAGGCGTCAAACAGGAAAATGACACTTAGAGCCTATGAGTAGCTTGCTAGAGTGAATTTATGAAATTACATTTTTTCTGGATTTTTTTTTCAGTATACATTTGATATCTGGGGCTTGGATAGCAGCAACAAAAAGGATTCTTCCTACACCATAAGAAAAGTGTTTCTAATGTCAAGTAATGGTGCAAGCTATAGAAGGGAGTGGGGGAGGATAGCCTGCCAGGTGTCCAAGTATCCTGGTGTCCCTGTGCTGGAGAAGCTTTGTACAGCAGGTACTTTCCCAGTATCCCTGTACTAGAGGCTGGGCTGGACCAACCGGAACACAGGTTCTGGGCTTCTGGAATGATCGACTGAGTCACACACACCTAGCTGCCTGGTAAGTGGTTCTTTGTAACCTCCCTTCTAACAGCCTTCTGTGATCTCACTAACCATTTGAGCTTCCCTCTTGCATCCTCTTTCATCATCCTTTCTCCCTTTCTCCAGGGTTAGGCAATCCGTGCTCTCTGGGCCCAACCCTGCATAAACAGAGAATTCCTGGTAAAGTATAGGCTGGGTAGTCAGCATCATTCCTTTCTGGCTTTCTTTTGGTAGCCAGCTCTCTTTCACCTCTGGCCTTTTATCTGTTGTTGTTGTTGTTTTGTTTTGTTTTTTTCCCCATGGAAGTATGATTTTCTTTGTACCAAAACCATACCAAAAAATAGAAGCAGAAAAGTTCTACTGAAGCTAAAATAGTTTTCAATTGAAGGTAGCTTAATGCATATATTTTTACTTTAGCCATAAACTAGAACTATTTGGCACCTCTGGGAAACTTTTTATGACAGGGTACCATAGAATTATTACTTTAAGGGAAGTTTAATCTGAGATCAAACATATTCTTCAAAAGGGCCTCCCTTTATTCTCTCTTCTTCCCTAAGGCTTTCTCTGATGTGGTTGTGCTGTGGACTGGATCAGTTGTGTTTTCTTCTATAGAAGGTTGACTTATAAAAATAAACCCAGAAAGGCAAAGTTCCTCTGGGCTCTTTTGATGGTGCAAGATCTTGGAGAAATCTAAACTCCATAATTACCTCTAAGAACTTTTAAATATTCTTTCATTCATTATTTCATTCAATATTTATTGGAGCCTCATGTTCTATGACCTGTGCCAACTTATTGGAATACAAAGAAAAATGAAGAATACTCCTTTAAGAATATGCTGCTTAGGACTAAGTATTAGATGAAGTTAGAGCACCTGGCTGGCTCAGTGGGTAGAGCATGTGACTCTTTTTTTTTTTTTTAATATTTTGTTTATTTGACAAAGACATAGCGAGAGAGGGAACACAAGCAGGGGAAGTGGGAGAGGGAGAAGCAGGCCTCCCGCGGAGCAGGGAGCGCCCGATGGATGCGAAGCTTGATCCTAGGATCCCAGGATCACTACCCCAGCCGAAGACAGACGCCTAACCACTGAGCCACCCAGGCGCCCCAGAGCACATGACTCTTGATCTCAGAGTTGTGAGTTCCAGTCCCACACTGGGTGTAGAGACTACTTAAAAAAAAAAAAAAATCGGGCGCCTGGGTGGCTCAGTAGGTTAAAGCCTCTGCTTTCGGCTCAGGTCATGATCTCAGGGTCCTGGGATCGAGGCCCGCATCGGGCTCCCTGCTCGGCGGGGAGCCTGCTTCCTCCTCTCTCTCTGCCTGCCTCTCTGCGTACTTGTAATCTCTCTCTGTGTGTCAAATAAATAAATAAAATCTTTAAAAAAAAAAAAATCTTGGGGTACCTGGGTGGCTCAGTTGGTTAAGTGTCTGCCTTTGGCTAAGGTCATGAGCTCAGGGTCCTGGGATGAGCCCTGCATCAGGCTTTCTGCTCAGCAGGGAGCCTGCTTCTTCCTGTCCCTCTGTCTGCCTGTGCTCTCTCTGTGTCAAATAAATAAATAAATAAATACAATCTTTAAAATAAATAAATAAATACATTTTAAAACCTTAAAAAAAAGAAAACAAATATTGAAAAACATCTGTCTGGAGGGGAAGGGGAAAATTCCAAGGTGAAAGATGGTGTTTCAGTGCATTTAGCTTCTATTTTTATCTGGGAAAAGACTGACTTCACTGTTAATTCCTCCGTAAAGTTGCTTGTGGCCCAAATTCATTTGTATTGTGTAAATGCCAGATGACCAAGGGTTGGTTTGAGATTTAGGGTTGGCAATAGGAGAATCTCAGAGCTTCTAATTTGCTTTTGGTGTTGTTCACCATCAGAAGGAACATCCAGAGCTAGAAATATACATTACCCTGGTTTTTGCCATGTACAAGTTGTTTAAGCATAGGCAAACCCTCTATCTTCTTCCCTTTGGTTTTTTTAATCTACAAAGTGAGAAAACTCACCTATCGTATCTTTGCTAAAATTGCATAATGTTCATGTAAGTTGTTTGAAAAGTACAAGACAATAAACACAATAATATCTGTGGTCAATCTTTGAAGTAAAAAAAATTACTCCTTTGAAAATGCTCACAATCTAGTGGGCAAGATATACAAGGGATCAAATAGTTATGATACCCTCTGTTGAGGGCATGAAAAGGGGGCTGTGTAAGCACAGTGGAGGGACCACAGAGACCACACCATTTCTGTGAAGTGGATGCAAGAAGCTAAATATGAAAGGTAACATTTGACTTGTGTCTTGAAGAAGTTGGGATTTTCTAGGTGAGTGAGTAAAGAGAGGTCATTTCAGCAGAAAGAACTGAGGTACAAAGGCAGGGAGAAATGAAGATATGATTGAGTATGTCATGATTAAAGAATTAAAGAAGTTTGTTTTGACTGGGACTAATATTTGTATTGAAAAGAGTAGGAAATGAAGCTGGATAGGTAGGTTGGAGTAGAGAGTAGAGATCGCAATATATTTTTGTTTTTTTAACATTTTTTCATTGTTAGGCTTTTTTTTTGGGCATATTTATTTATTTTAAGTAATCTCGACACCTAACATGGGGCTCAAGCCCTTGACCCTGCGATCAAAAGCTCCGTGCTCTTCTGACTGAGCCAGCCAGGGGCACCTCAGTAGGTCTTATTCAAGAGTTTGGACTTGATCCTATAGGCTACTACTATAGGGCGCCACTAGCCACATATAGCTATTTAAGATAAAATTAAAATTAAAATTAAATTAAAATTCAGTTCCTAGGTTGTGCTGGTCACATTTCAAGTTCAAGTGCTCAAACATCACATGTGGTTAGTAGCTAGCATATTGGACAAAGCAGATAGAGAACATTTACATATTTGTAGAAAGTTCTGCTGGACACCACTGCTATAGTCAGGGTGTGGGGAGCATCAAATGTTCTTGGGCAGGGAAGTGACATGGTTATATTTGTATTTAGAAATATTACTCTCATGGCAGCATTAAGAATGTTTTGGAGGAGAGGGAGAGAGCGATTTGTCAACCATTTTTAAAGTGAAATGATCACAATTCACAATTTACTATTCAGTTCTCTTTTCCTTAGCTCTACTATCTTAGCTGCCTCTCTTCTAATATCCACTCATCATGAAGGCAAAACTATGCAGAATGTAAACACAAAGGATTTGCTTCAGGCAGCCTTTACAAGTGGCATTCAAATGTTCTACCCCTTTTCTTCTATTTCTCCCATTGAGGAGGTCAGGAGGGATTTGGGGAGCCTCAATCTATTTCCTGTTCTAGGATGATGGCCCAAGGGCCTTCCAGGAAATAAAAAGAGGGGCGGCAGTAGGTCACATGCCTGGGAGAATGGGAAACTGGCTTATCCACCACCTATCTATAGGACCCCCCTCAGATCGTAACTCAAAATGTTCTTCACTATGCACATCTAATCAGATCTAACCATTTATCCAAATCTCACCCATTACACCTCCTTAACATTGATTCTTCTTCATCTCTATCAGGCCCTTAATTTGGCCCTCCTCTTTCTCACTTAAATTACTCCCCTGGTCTTCTGGCTGGACTCCCTGGCTCCATTCTCTCCTCCACTCTTCTACTCCTTATAGGTTCCTGACTGGTCAAAGCTTCCCCAAACCTATGGCCTGGAATTTAACACTTCGACTCTATTCTGCCCCTCTGGACTCTTTTCTCACCACTTTTTTCTCTATATATATACATTTCAGTCAAACTTGAAGTCCCTCAAATATTCACTAGTCTTTTTCAAAATCACACAGTAAGTAAATGGTGGAAGCAGGGGTGGATCTGAGCCCATATTCTCTACACATTCTCCCATCCTTATGTGTCTACTATGCCACTAATGGATGTGAGACAAGAATGCATCGTAGAGGTAGGAGACAAAAGAGAAAGAAGAATACGAAGATTTCAATTCAATTCACCAGATGCATATTACTGTGGGCCAGACCCTGGACTTGATGTCAGAGATACAAAGATGAATAAGGTACATACTTTGTCTTGGGCAGCTCAAATAGAAGGATAAGGCAAGAAAGCAGGGGCCTTTGTACCTGGAAGGTGGCCTTGTTGAGCTGTCTTGATTTCTCCACGGGAGGCTTAGTTTTTAATGGCTGGAGACAAAATATGCCAGAGAAACTACTGAATAATGGATACACAAGGATTTCTGGCCACATCTGTAAGAAAGTGTCTTTCTGGGAAGCTCAGTAAGCTCATATTTCTTTATAACACATGACATCACTGGCAGAGCTTGGCAACAATAATATCCATTCTGACACATTAAAGGATATTGCTATGGTATCTTTACATCCATATGTGCTGATTTCACCTTCCTTTTGGGTCCTAGATTCCTGACCTTTTAAAGTATTCTAGTTGTCTTGAGAATCCTTGTGCTTTGCTAACAGAATGAATTTCTTATCCTTATTTTTCTTCCTTCTTATCCCTCTTCCCTTAGCTTTCTCCCTCTTTAGAGTGTATGATGGGTTTGTATCTTACCAGGTTGCATTTACCTGGACTAGACAAGGAAAGAAACTCTCTGGCCTAGCCAGTCTGCCCTTTTGGAAACCTATAGTTGCAGTCCCGTGCAACAGAAGGAACATAAGTGCTGAAATCAGACAGGTCATCACTTGCACTGTGACTTAAGTTAAGTAGGTTCTTCCTGCCTCTGTTCCTCATCTATGAAATGAGTGATTCTCAACATTACACAGTTATTGGGAGGTTTGAATGAAACTCTATACCTGAAAGGACCTGACCTGACACAAACTAGGAACTCGGCAGATTTTTTTTTTTCTATTTAAAAATTCACTTCCATGATCCTGGAGTCCCAGGTTTGAGTCCCACATTGGTCTCCCAGTTCCACGGGGAGTCTGCTTCTCCCTCTGACCTTCTCCCCTCTCATGCTCTCTCACACACACTCTCTCTCTCAAATAAATAAATAAATAAATAAAATATTTTTTTAAAAGTTTAAAAAAATAAAAATAAAAATTCACTTCTAAAATCTCAGCAGCTTTTGGATACCCATGCAGGCAAAGACCAGTTACTGTGGTGGAGGTATGACTTGTCTGCTATTTGTCTAGACAGAATTAATTGCCATCTCTTTGTTGTCCCAATACTTTGCACAAAATTCTGCTATTTAATCTACTATACTATGTATTAGTTATTTGTTAATATCTCTTTCACATATTTGATTGTAAATTCCTCAAGGACGGAGATCCTATCTGATTAATTTATGTCAGTAGTTAGCACAGGACATGGAGATCTGTCTTCTAACCTTGATGTAAAAGCTGATTGAGAGGGCGCCTGGGTGGCTTAGTGGGTTAAAGCCTCTGCTTTCGGCTCAGGTCATGATCTCAGCGTCCTGGGATCGAGGCCCGCAT
>LNAC01000086.1:2221215-2260712 GCA_002007465.1 Ailurus styani
GAAAGCAGAGGCATTAACCCACTGAGCCACCCAGGCGCCCCAATTTGTACCTCTTAATCCCCTTCACCTATTTCACCCATCCCCACCCACCCTCCTACTGGGCCACTAATTTGTTCTCCAAATTTAAGAGTCTGTTTTGTTTTTTAGAATCCACATATAAGTAAAATAATATGGTATTTGTCTTTCTCTTTCCAACTAATTTAACTTAGTATAATATCTTCTAGGTCCATCCACGTTGTGGCAAATGCCTTTGCCCATTTTAAAATCAAGTTTCTTGTTTTCTTGCTATTGAGTTAATTCCTTATATACTTTGGATATTAACCGCTTAACAAATGTATGGTTTGGGGTGCCTGGGTGGCTCGGGGGGTTAAAGCCTCTGCCTTCGGCTCAGGTCATGATCTCAGGGTCCTGAGATCGAGCTCACATTGGACTCTCTGCTCGGCAGGGAGCCTGCTTCCTCCTCTCTCTGCCTGCCTCTCTGCCTACTTGTGATCTCTCTCCCAAAAAAATAAAAAATTTTAAAAAAATGTATGGTTTGCCACTGTTTTCTTCCATTCTGTAGGTTGTCTCTTCACTCTGTTGATTGTTTCCTTTGCTGCACAAAAGTTTTTAGTTTGATGAAATTCTCTGTGAGCTGCTTAAGGGCAGGGACCATCTCTGTATTCCCAAGATTCAGTCAAAGGACTGGCACAAAGTCATGCTAAGTAAGTGGCTGATGGGTGTAAAGTAAGTAATTGAATGTGCAGTGACATTATTATCTCATGTGAGAAGGGGTGTGTCAGAGGGAAAACATTTTGTATAAACCAGACTGAGTTTGAAATTCAGCTCTGCTTCAGTTGGTTGGCCCCAGACGAGTCTCTTAACCTCTTGGAATATCTTTACATGTAAAATCAAGTGATAATGTTTCACTAGCAGGCGTGTGAGGAATAAATTAAGGGATGCGCTGAGCATAATGCATGGTACATAATGGTCAGTCAATAGAAAGGAGTTATTATTAATTATTATAAGGCAACTGAATGTCAGAAAAATCTCACTTAGGGCCAGTCAGCTCTTAAATCAAGGTTAGAAGTCAGATCTCTCCATGTCCTCTGCTAGCCACTGGAATGAATTAATCAGGATCTCAGTCCTTGAGGAACTCACAATCAAATATGTGAAAGAGACAGTAACAAATAATACACAGTATGATGGATGACATAGCAGAATCGTGCGCAAAGCTTTGGGACAACACAGAGGTGGCAATTCCACCTGGAAGAACCGCAGTGAAGGTAACACTTCAACTGTAGCTAGGGCGGAGTCTGGAGAGTTTCCTAGCTACTGAGTCTCAGAAGCTACCGGAACCAAGGTGCTGCGGGGATCGAGTGACTCTCGGTCGCATATTGTTAGTGGACACGGTCGAGGCGTTCCGTCAGTTTCCAGACACCGGGGCACCGCCGCAGCTTGGGCTGGTCTTCAGCTTACACACAGTTCCTGGCCGCCGCAGCAAAGGATGAACGGAGCTCTGGGAAAGGTAACGTAGGTTCCACGCACGCTGGGCGCGGCGGATATGGTGGGGAGAATAGAGCTCGGAGGTGGCAACCAGGCTATTACCGCCTCTGTAGACATCCGGGTATGAGAGACCGGCGAGAACAAGGCTCTCCCGGCAGCACACGCGGCGCCTTGTAGTCAAAGGGTTGTGTTCCTTCCACTCCTTCCGGGCGCGCTCGGAGGCGCTCACCCGTTGGCCACGCCCCCTCCACCAGCCTCCCTCGCAGCCCATTGGCCTGGAAAGAGAAGAGCTCCGCAGTGGGAATCTCCGAATCAGGATCAGTTCCGATAATCTCTATGACCTTGAGCAGGACGTTTTATATTTGCACTTCCAGAGTGTTTTCTAAGTATACCGTTTGACTTGGTGACCAGATTGGGATGTGAGGCTACTTGGCGATAGAAAAAGGGAAATAACCTAAATTTTTGCTTACAAAACCTTATTTAAAGGACTGCAGTAAAACCGTCTGAATCATGATAAATGCAGTTCTTGGTCTTGCCTTGTCCACTTAACAGATTCCAGTTGTGTTGTTTTAGTTGTACAATGGTGCTCAGAATGATGACTTACTTTTAGCAATTTATGTTAAAATTTTATTTTAGGCATTAATTGTAGAAATTTTATGTCCATGATCTTTGCTGCTCATGGATCTACCAGTAGTTATCTTGGGGTGGTCCCTGGTCTTTAGGCTTGTTTCCTTAATGGCTCAACCCTTACTTCTTTATGAAATAACTTACTAATATTCACTTCAGTCTAATTTGGCCAGATCTGGTGAAAGGATAATAGAAAAAAAAAAAAACCCAGGAAGTTTCAAAATTCCACTGTTAAAGATGGTCAGATTGGGGACTCCATGCTCCTGCTATATTTGCTTCTATTCTGAGGACTGTTGAAAGGAAGGCATAAGTTTTCAAGGAATACTGTTAACTACCATTCTGTACTGCAGGAGAGAGCCCATGTAAATCTGTCTTTAGGGCATCACCTAAAGATGAAAGAGCAGATAGGGCCTCTCCAAGTCTGATGCTACTGCTACCTTCCAGATGCCTTTGTTACTGATTTTATTCTTCCACCCTGCCCTACTGCTTTGGCCATAGTCTCACTTGAAGTACCCTCACCCTTCTTACCACCTATCCAAATGCTCCATCCTTCAACACCCAGCTCGGGTCTCATCTTTTCCATAAAACCTTTCTGACTATTCCGGCTAAAATGATTGTTTATTTTCTGAACTAGCTGGTATTATCGCTTGGTATAAATCATATGTAGTCCTGTGACCATCTTTGTCTCAGTCTGTCTGGAAGTGTTAATGCTTTACATTTATAAGAAAAACCCAGGGGATTGCCTGGATGACTCAGTCAGTTAGGTGTCTGCCTTTGCCTCAGTCATGGTCCTGGGGTCCTGGGGTCAAGTCCATGGGAAGCCTGCTTCTCCCTCTCCCTCTGCTGCTTCTCCGGCTTGTGCTTTCTCTCTCTCTCTCAAATAAATAAATAAATAAAATCTTTAAAAAAAAAAAACTCAGGGGATTTGCATCAGACTTGGGTTCTGTATCTTGCTATGTATATGACCTTAGGTGGGTTATTTGACCTCTCTGTACTTCAGTTTCTTATCTGTAAAATGCAGATGATAGGGCGCCTGGGTGGCTCAGTGGGTTAAAGCCGCTGCCTTCGGCTCAGGTCATGATCCCAGGGTCCTGGGATCGAGGCCCGCATCGGGCTCTCTGCTCAGCAGGGAGCCTGCTTCCTCCTCTCTCCTCTCTCTCTGCCTGCCTCTCTGCCGACTTGTAATCTCTCTCTCTGTGTCAAATAAATAAATAAAAATCTTTAAAAAAAAAAATGCAGATGATAATGCTACCTTTAGAATTGTTGTAATACTTATAGAAGATAATGTAAGTAATAGTACTTGTAAGGTGTGAAGGCCTATATATGCAGGAATATTGATATTATTCTACAGTTTATATACTGCTTTCATTTTCATAATTTCATTTGATTGTCACAGGCACAACAAATGAGGAAGTGGAAGCTGCTGGCACAGTGACTGGTACATAATAGGTTCTCAAATGTCCTACTGAATGCCTGAATTAATTAATGCTTTTTTTTTTTTAGGTCAACAGCCATTTAAGTGAGCCATAGACTGAGACTGGAGCCTATTGTTTCTATCTCTCCTAAGACCCCACTGCTTTTCCTTTTCTGAGTGTTTCCCATTTCCCTAATTTGTTAATCTTGGTCTTCCTCATCTGTGAAATGAGAAATGAAAACCTTCCTTCACCTTTCCAAGTTGCCAATCCTTCCCTTTCCTATACAGCCCATTACACTGATCTCACATTGCAATGTAATCAATAATTCGCACATCTACTGTCTTCACTAGAAAGATTTGAGGGTAGGCAGCTATATTTTCTTTATATGTGTATGTACCCAGCCTACAGTGTACTTGGCCTAATGTAAGGACCTGATAAATATTGAGTTCAGCTCTGGGCTAGAAATACAATTTAATCTGCAGTTAAATCAGATACTAAAAGACTTTGTAATTATGTGTGCAATATGTTAACCAAATATTGGGGCTGGCATAAAAGGAAGGGAAGGCAACAAGGAGCCCTGAGAGACAGGAGCTCCAGCCACTAGCCATCATACCTTGGCCAGTACTTCCCCTCTCTGGAGTTAGAGCAGATCACTAAAGGTATGCCAGAAGGAGTAACCTTGGGGACTCATCTCATAGTAAGATGTTTTCAAGTGAAAACATTGAAGGCCAACATGGCACAGAGTTCATATGAACAAATAGCTGTGAGGACTGAAGCAAATGACAAATCAACAGACATGAATTAGGTGGACATAAGATGTGACATAGGAGGACACAAATTTCAGGATGCATAGAAGGTCAGGGAGTCCAAGAGCCCAGGAAAATGGTCAAGAAGTTGGCTATATCCTGGTCACTATTAGATGTAAGTTCTGCAGGACAGGGATATTTTACTATTTTGTTTATGGTTTTATCTTCAGCACCTGTCACACAAGGGTACATATTATTTAATAAATGAGCTGAATGATCATCACCATTATCATCACTGCTACTGATTTGATCATTAATGGATGTGTGTTGCACTTCCTAAGTCCTTTTCATATATTAGCTAACATAATTGTATCAACGATTACTCCATGAGGTAAACATTTTTATAACCTCTTTGAAGAGAAAGAGGGGCACCCGGGTGGCTCAGTTGGTTGAGTGTCTGACTCTTGGTTTTGGCTCTAGTCTTGATCTAGGGGTTGTGGGATTGAGCCCTACGAAAGGCTCTATATTGGGCAGGGAAGTCTGTTTGGGATTCTCTCTCTCCCTCTCTCTCTGCCCCCATCCAGAGTAAATTAATAAATCTTAAAAAAAAAAGATAAGGAAGTGAGGCTTAGAGGGATTTATTAATTCAATCAGCAGATATTTACTGACTGCCCATAGTGTGCCAGAGAGTATGGTATAGATGTTGGGATGTAGCAGTTTCCTGTCTTTATGGAGCTTGTATTCTTAGCAAAAGAGACAGGCTAATTAAACATATAACTACTTAACTAATTGTGATAAAATGCCACAAAAGAAATATTCTGGTTGCTATGTGAGTGTATAACAGCAGGATCCAAGTAAGTCTGAGCAGTAAGGAAAGTTTTCTTGAGGATGCTACATGACCAAGACTGAAAGAGCAATAGAATTTAAACAGAGAGAGTATGTGCAAAAGCCCTTAAATGAGAACATATTTGAAGTTCCAGATGTCCCAGAAGAAATTGGGAGGGAGAGTAACAGTGGGGCTTGGATCAAGGGAGAGTAAGCAGAGAAATATGGGGATGAGACTTGGAGAGATGGTAGGGGGTTGGACTTAACCTTTTAGGTAATCATAGGTACTTCTAAACAATTTAGCCCTGGAGGGAGGTAGGATATAGGGCTTAACAAAGCTCAACTGTGACCTAGGAATACAATCCAGCAGTTATGCTAGAAGGCCAGATATTTCTTTCTTTTATTTTTTAAAAATTTGAGATGTAATTCACATACCATAGTATTTACACTTTCAAGATGGACAATTCAGTGGGTTTTGGTATGTTCACAAAGTTGTGCTGCTATCATCACTATCAAATTCCAGAATATTTTCTTCACTCCAAAAAGAAACCCTGTACCCATAAGCAGTCATTCCTCATTCACCCCTCTGCCCATCCCCATGTAACCACTAATCTGCTTTCTGTCTGTACGGATCTGTTTGTTCTGGTCATTTCATGCAAATTAAATCATATGTATGTGAGGCCAAGTATTTCTTAAGGGACTTGCCGAAGATAATACAACTATTAACATGGAAGTTTTGATAATTCAAACCCAGGTTTGTATGAATCCATAACCTGTGCTCCTAAATGCCATAAAGACTCAGCGCAAAGACAGACTCTGACAGTCAACATGTTAAACTTTTTTTTTTTTAAGATTTTATTTATTTATTTGACAGAGAGAGACACAGTGAGAGAGGGAACACAAGCAGGGGGAGTGCGAGAGGAAGAAGCAGGCTTCTCGCTAGCAGGGAGCCCAATGAAGGGCTCAATCCCAGGACCCTGGGATCTTGACCTGAGCCGAAGGCCGATTCTTAATGACTGAGCCACCCAGGCACCCCAACATATTAAACATATTAAGAAGAGACTTGGGAAAGACTACAAACAAAAGCAGTTTTGAAAGAACTTAGGAAAAAGCTAGAACACCACCTGCCAGCTGTGTGCTTTAGGCATGTTAATTTACTCTTCTGAGCTTTGGCTTCCTTACCCTAACACAGGGGTAGAAAAACCTACCTCACAGAATGGTTGTGAGGATTAAAGGAAATGAAGTTTGGCAGATAGCAGTAACTCAAGAAATGGTAGGATTGTTGATGCTATTATTATTAGCATATGAATTTCACTCTGTTGAGATGTAGCGTGGTAGAATGGAAGACATAGGCTTTTGATTCAGTCAGCCTTAGGTTTGGCACCTCTTATCAAACCTATAACTTCAGGCAGTTTTCCTAAGCCTCTGTTTTTTCCTCTATAAAATAGAGGCAATTATCTCAATTATGCCTCTATCTGAGGATTAGTGTAAAGAGGAACTGAAAAAGTATGTGTCAAGTGATTAGCACAAAGGGTGTACTCAATAAGTGATAGTAACTGCTATTTTAAATATTTATTAATACACAAATGTACTCTTAATATTTTTTTAATGTTTTCTTTTTTCTTTTTTTTTTTTTAAAGATTTTATTTATTCATTTGAGAGAGAGAGAGAGAACATGAGCCGGGGAGGGGGGAGAGGCAGAGGGAGAGGGAGAAGCAGACTCTCCGCTGAGCAGGAAGCCAGATGCGGGACTCGATTTTAGAACCCTGGGATCATGACCTGAGCTGAAGGCAGCCACTTAACCACTAAGCCACCCAGGTGCCCCTCAGTTAATACTTGTAAAACAGGGCGCCTGGGTGGCTCAGTGGGTTAAAGCCTCTGCCTTGGGCTCAGGTCATGATCTCAGGGTCCTGGGATCGAGGCCTGCATCAGGCTCTCTGCTCAGCAGGGAGCCTGCTTACTCCTCTCTCCTCTCTCTCTGCCTGCCTCTCTGCCTACTTGTAATCTCGCTCTCTGTGTCAAATAAAAAAATAAAATCTTAAAAAAAAAAAAACCTTGTAAAACAGCTTTCAGTTGCCTGCCTCATGGTCCCCTGACTCACTACTGTCTCTACTCACCTGGGGTTCAGATGTGTGAAGGTTGTCATACAGTATAGATTTGGCCCCGTGACTTCAGTCTTTGGTAGCTATGCGGTCCCCTGTTCTTGGCTTCCGAGCTCATGGCACAAGTATTTTGGTAACCCATTGCGGCAGCTGTGTCCCCATTCATTCATTCATTCACTAGCATCACTGCCCTCCTCTTCTATTTGCTGCAGAGCTATAGCCCCTCTTCGTTTGCTGACTGGGAGGAGCGTTTATTTGTGATGTAGTCCCAAAATAGATTACTTTTGTTCTGATAAATAATACCGAGCATGTAGGGGAGAGGAAGCACATTTCCCAGAGCTGAAAGGGAGAGTTCACACCACAATTTGAATGTCTTTCAGAAAGTTGTCAGCCTTTAAGCCTGGCTTTTAGATAATTAAATCCTTTGCTTTTGTAGAGACTCAGAAATCTGAGTGATTAAAGTGGGAAAAAAATGAGTGTCATCTAGATCTTTCTTCCCATTCAATTCCTCTTCTGTATGAAGTGACCCACTTAAGAATATATTCTGGGGGTGCCTGAATGGCAGAGTTAGTTAAGCATCTGACTCTTGGTTTCAACTCAGACCCTCTCCCTCTACCCTGTCCCCCACTCACATGTGCTCTCTATCTCAGATAAATAAATCTTAAAAAAAAAATCGGAGCAGGGGAAGGGAACAGTTTGAGCAAATTTAAGAGAAGTCTCCTAGAGAATGTGAGGTCACGAAGATTGGAAAGGATATGAATAGATGGAAGGAAGGGCAAAATACATAGACGATCCTAAAAACTGCAATTAAATTAGATACTAAAAGACTTTGTAATTATGTGTGCCATATGCTTAACCTAACTGGCCAGCATGAAAGGCAGCAAAGGCAACAAGGAGCCCCGGAGACAGGAGCTCCAGCCACTAGCCATCATACCTTGGCCAGTACTTCCCTTCTCTGGAGTTAGAGCAGATGACTCTAAGGTTCCTCCAGGTCCAAGATCTATCAAACATGACAAACAGAATAGAGATGAGTGAACAGTATATATGTAATTATATATAATATATGTATATAATATATATAATTTATTAATTTAAGAGAGAGAGAGAAAGAGCAAGTGAGTGTATGTGTGTGGGGAGGGGCAGAGGGCCAAGGAAGAAAGAATCTCAGTCAGGACTCCATGCTGAGTGCGGAGCCAGATGCAGGGCTTGATTTCCCGACCTGAGCCAAAACCAAGTGTTGGTCTCTTAAAAGACTTGAGCCACATAGGCGCACCTTGCCTGGATTTCTTAAGCACTAACACATTTGAGAGAGAAGGGATGTAGAATAGGGGGGAAATTATGGACTTTAGAGTCAGAGAATCCTAAGATCCTATGCTAGTTTTGATAGTTGCTGTTTGACTTCGGGTAAATTATTTAAGATCCATTTCTTCAACTGTAAAATGGGATAATAATACTTATTCTGTAAGGGAATGAGTACATGGTAAGTACTCAACAAAATAGATGTGGGTCTTAATAAATGGTAGCCATGGTTATCATTCATTCGCTTCCTAATCATTTATTTACAAAAATAAATGTTGATTGAATGTGTACAATGTGCCTGAGAGAAATACGACATGATCCTTGTCCCTGAGGAGCTCTTAGGTTAGCATAGTGGTGTATAGGTGATGTGAAGAATTTCTGTGAATCTCCCCAAGTAATATGCAAACTTTTGTATAATTGTGCTTATATTTATTTGTCTGGGGAGAACATTCATGACTTTGAACAGATTCTCAATATCTGTATCACCTCAAAAGCTAAGAACTTTTCCTGGCCATCTCTACCTGAATTTCCTGCCAGAGGTGCTTGTTATTCATACCACCTATTTTGACTTAAGTCATATAATGCTTGTGGTATTGTTTAGCTGTTTAATACAGAGGTGTGTCTGTATCTCCAGCCATTCAAACTCCTGCAGGACAAGGATTGTATTTACAATTTTTTTAACAACTTTATTGAGATACAATTCATGTACCACGCAATTCACCCGTTTAAAATATACAATTTAGTGACTTTTAATTTATTCAGAGTATGGGGCATCCGGCTAGCTCAGTCAGTAGAGTATGGGAGAGCATGTGACTCTTGATCTCAGGGTCATGTGTTCGAGCCCCACATTGGACTCAGAGATTAGTTTAAAAATATATATGTATATGTGTGTATATATATATAAACGTGTGTGTGTTTATATACCCACTCAGTATATAACCATCACTGCAATCAATTTTAGAACATTTCATCACCCCAAAAGGAAACTCCATATCCTTCCTTGTCATCCCTACCACCTCAGACCCTCCAGCTCTAGGCAACCACTAATCTACTTTCTTCCTCTATAGATTTGCTTGTTCTGGGTATTTCAAATAGATGGAATCATACAATATTTGGCTCTTTGTAACTGGCTTCTTTCACTTAGTGTAATATTTTCAAAGTTTGTCTATGTTGTTACATTTTGTTTTTATATTCCCTTTAATATTCAATACAGTAGTTGGCATATAATAGCCTTTTTAAAAATAAAATTTATTTTAGAATAATTTTAGAGTTACAGATAAGTTGCAAAGATAATACAGAGAATTCCCATAGATCTCATATCTAGTTTCCCCTATTATTATCTTATATTAGTATGGTATACTTTTCATAATTAATGAATTGATATTGATATATTATTAATTAAAGCCCATACTTTATTCATATTTCTTTCATTTTTAAAAAATCTAATGTCATTTTTCTGTTCCAAGATTCCATCCAGGATATTATATTACATTTAGTCATCATGTCGCCTTAGGCTTCTCTTTTCTGTGACAGTTTCTCAGACTTTCTTTTGTTTTTGTGTAATAGGATTTTTTTTTTTAAAGATTTTATTTATTTATTTGATACAGAGAGAGAGATTACAAGTAGGCAGAGAGGCAGGCAGAGAGGAGGAAGCAGGCTCCCCGCGGAGCAGAGAGCCCGATGCGGGCCTCGATCCCAGGACCCTGAGATCATGACCTGAGCCGAAGGCAGGGGCTTTAACCCACTGAGCCACCCAGGCGCCCTGTGTAATAGGATTTTAACAGATACATGTTGAAGGGATTTAAATTGTTACCCTTAGAGGACAGGATTTTCTCTTCATGTCATGGGGCCTTAGGATGTTTACTGTTTATTATCTAGTTGTTTTATAAAAAGACCTCTGTGTTAAACACTCCCTTAGAAAAGCTATACCACTGATGTTTCGAGTGGGTTCCAGCAGGGTAGAGTGAGTTTGAAAGAATGGGAAAGGGGCAACCTTAGGGAGGGAGGCTGTCACTGCTACTGCCTCCTCTTATTATTATCGTTTTGTTGATACTGGTGTCATTATTAAGACAGTGCGCTGTAACAGAGGCATAGCCTTTGGAGTAAAACAATCCTCTTAGCCACTTATTAGCTATGATTTCTCGGAATATAAATTCTATGGGCCTCAGTTGTCTCACCTGTCAAATTGTTTTGCAGTGTTTTGAGAATTAGGAAAGTGTTAGAAGTCCCTTGCATGGTTCCCGTGCTTGGCAGATGCATAATTGTTGATTGATAGTAGAAAAAAATAGATCACATTGGAAAGGGAAAATAAAGTAAAAACAACAAGAAAAAGCAGCATGGAAGGGAGACTTCTGTTTTTTAGCGTTTTCTGTAGTGGGTGGGATAAGAATGAATATGACCTTGGTTTGCCCACATGTTCAGTATTAACTGAAAGACAGCTTCTTTGCTAGGCAAGAGGCTGTGGGTCCTTTATGGTTTGTGTACTTTGGGTTTCTAGCCTCTTTTTGAAGAGGTGCTTGGAAGGCTATGAATAATTAAAATGGTTCTAACATGACTATTTTGTTGCAGATGCTGTGTCTGAGGAATGATACCATTTTTAAGCAAGCCTTTTCTCTCTTAAGGTAAGAATATTAGTAACAATGGTTAAATATAGCTAATATTTGCATTCTGCTGGGTAGTTCACCCAGCATTTTTCTTTCATCATCTCCACCTGCATGTCTACTAAACATCTCAAACATTAATCCCCTGCCATCTTGCTCTTTCCCCATGCTCAGTAAATGACAACGCTATTCATCTAGTTGCCCAGGCCAAAGTCCTTGGAGTCATCCTTAACACTGTTATTTCTTTCGCTCTACATCCAATTCTTTTTTTATTTTTTTAAAGGTTTTATTTATTTATTTGACACAGAGAGATCAGATCACAAGTAGGCCGAGAGGCAGGCAGAGAGAGAGAGGAGGAAGCAGGCTCCCTGCTCAGCAGAGAGCCCGATGCGGGCCTCGATCCCAGGACCCTGAGATCATGACCTGAGCTGAAGGCAGAGGCTTTAACCCACTGAGCCACCCAGGTGCCCTCTACATCCAATTCTTTAACAAATCCTCTCAGCTCTACTTTTGAAATATATCCAGAATCAAACTTTTTCTCAGTTCCATTTTCAGGTCTCATGCTTTCTGTTTTGATAAACAAGTAGGGGCCAGCTCCTTCTAATCTTTACTATCATCATTCTGTCTCCTAACTGATGCCCCTGCTTTACTTTTCCGTCCTTCACACTGAAATCAGAGTGATTCTTTTTATTTTTTATTTTTAAAAACTTGTTTTTAAAGATTTTATTTATTCATTTGAGGGAGAAAGAAAGAGCACAAGCAGGGGAGGGGCAGAAGGAGAGGGAGAAGCAGACTCCTTGCTGATCAGGGAGCCCAATGTTGGTCTCAATCCCAGGACCCTGAGATCATGACCTGAGCCGAAAGCAGACATTTAACCGACTGAGCCACCTAGACACCCCTGGAATGATTATTTTGAAAAATAAGTTAGTTTACATCACTTCTCTCTCAGAACTCTCCAATGGTGTCCCATCTTACTCAAAATAAAATCTGCAGAAAGAAAAAATAAAATGAGATGAAAATTGAGAGGGAGGTAAACCATAAGAGACACTGAAATCTAGGAAACAAACTGAAGGTTGCTGGAGGGAAGGAGGAGAAGGATGGGGTAGCTGCGTGATGGGCATTAAGGAGGGCACTTGATGGAATGAGCACTGGGTGTTATATGCAACTGATGAATCACTAAATTCTTCCTCTTAAACTAATAAAAAACAAATAAAATCTATACTCCTTACCATATCCAACAAGGCTTTACACAATCTGTCCCCTCATCTGTATACCAGTACTTACTCGGCTTTAGCACAATGGCTCCCTTTCTAGTCCTTGAGGATCTAAGCACTCTCCTACCCCAGGATCCTACCCCAATGTGGGGCTCGATCCCAGGATCCTGAGATCATGACCTGAGCCAAAGGCAGAAGCTTTNTCAGGATCTTTGCCTATTCTTCCCTTAGGTATCCATATGGCTTGGATACCTGGCTGGCTCAGTCAGTAGAGCATGCAGCTCTTAATTTTGGGGTCATGAGTTCAAAGCCTGTGTTGGGGGTGGAGCTTACTTAAAATAATTTAGGGGTGCCTGCATGGCTCAGTCAGTTGAACATCAGACTCTTGATTTCAGCTCAGTTCATGATCTCAGGATTATGAGATTGAGCCCCACGTCTGGTTCCATGCTCAGCAAGGTCCCTATACCTTTACTCCTGCTCCCATGTGCTCACTCACACACACATGCTCTCTCTAAAATAAATAAATAAATCTTTAAACACAATTTTTTAAAAAAGATAGTCATATGGCTTGAGCCTCCTTGCTTCATTCAGGTTTGTGTCCAAATGTCATCTCTTTAGAGAGGTCTTCCCCGACCACAGTATATAAAATAGTGCTCCCTCCCCCATCAATCTTTATTCCCTTACCTTACTTTATTTTTCTTTGTTGCAGGTATCACCACCTGAGACATTTTATAAAGATGTATATGTAAAGTTATTAAAATTATCTTCCCTGCCTGTCCCCTAGAATATAAGCATCATGCAGCTAAGGATTTTGTTAGTCTAAGCATTTTTTTAAAAAAGATTTTTATTTTATTTATTTGACAGAGAAAGAGAGATCACAAGTAGGCTGAGAGGCAGGCAGAGAGAAAAGGAAGTAGGCTCCCTGCTGAGCAGGGAGCCCAATGTGGGGCTCGATCCCAGGATCCTGAGATCATGACCTGAGCCAAAGGCAGAAGCTTTAACCCACTGAGACACCCAGGCACCCAGGATTTTGTTAGTCTAGTTTACTGCTGTATCCTTAGAGCCTAAATGGTGCCTGGCACATAGTAGGCGTTTAATAAAAATTTGTTTAATGAATGAATAGATCCTCACAGTGACCTGGTGAAAAAGGTCATGTTATCTTAATTTTATGCATAAATAACTGAGGTCCAGAGAGGTAAATTAATTGCTCTAAGATGATATAGCTAATATGAGTTGGAGTCAGAATTCAAACCCATTTTTTTTGTTTGTTTGTTCTTTTTAAGATTTTTATTTATTTATTTGACGGAGAGAGAGATCACGAGTAGGCAGATAGGCAGGCAGAGAGAGAGGGGGAAGCAGGCCCTCCGCTGAGCAGGGAGCCCGATGTGGGCCTCGATCCCAGGACCCTGAGATCATGACCTGAGCCGAAGGCAGAGGCTTTAACCCACTGAGCCAGCCAGGCGCCGGTAGTTTATTTCTTGATTCAGCAGATAATCACTGAGTGTCTTAGTGTCGCAGCCATATGATATGAAACAATGAATTGTATATCTCCCTGGACCACATGGCACCCATGAGTCTGCATAATTTCTTTAATCCTTTATATTTATTGAAGCCTCTCTCCTATTATTCTTTTCCACCATAATCTATTTTCCCCATCGATTAATCAACTATTCAATAAGTACCTACTATAGCACCATGCTTACTTACTATAGAACCATTCTACATGTTCTCTCTAATTTTTACAAAAATATTACAGGACAGATAGATAACGTCATTTTACAAAAGAGGAAACTGGCTCAGAGAGTTTAAGATAGATTTTCAGTCCCACGAGATTATACTATTATTATCTGCGTTTTAAAGATGAGATAACTGAGTTACAGAGATATAAAAGAACTTGCCGAAGGTCACAGTTTGGAAATGGTACAGTCAGCATTTAATCACAGATCTGCTTGTCTCCAGCTTGTGCCACAATTTCGTTTCAAAACTTCGCAGGATGCAGAACTAAAATACTCTGATAACGTAGTGAGCCAAACAGAGCTGTATTATTCTCCTTCCTAGTCTTTGACTTCTGTATTCAGTCTGGCTCTCATCGCTGCTCCTTCCTTTCTACCCTCCTTGCAAGGCTACTCCAAGAATCACCTCACTGGTTCTCTTACCTCAGTCTCACCTCTTCCCAGTCATTGCTCACCTGCTGCTAGGGTTAACTTCCTAAAACCTAAACTTGATCATAGAACTCCTATGCTTCAAATCTGCTAGGAGCTTCCTGCTGCCTATACAGGTAAACACCAAACTCCTTAGCACAGTGTATGAGGTTCTTCATTACTTGGCCCTTGATTACCTCTTTCTCCAACCTCCCTTTTCCCTGCTACCTAAGTTCCACTCACATCCAGCTGGCTGGTGTTCCCTGAACATATCACTTTCATACCTCTGCCTGGAATGCTTTTCCTTGAGGCTAAATAATCAAGAACAATTCTGCACTTTTAAAACTCAGGTCAAATGTTTTTACCCCTCTAGTGGAAATGACCACACTTTACTTTGTGTTCTACCAAATCTTGTACAAGTTTTAGTTCTGGATCAGGACTAGATTGTGTATCAATTTGTTTACATATCTCTCTCCCAGCTAGACCATAGATAGAGACATTTTGCTTATTTTTGCACCCTCAGGATGTCTGGCATATAATAGGCACTTAATAATGTTTATGGAAAGAAGGGAAGGAAAGAATAAGGAAGTATCTAGCATTGACTTCACCTTAATGAGAAGCATAAAAGTTTTGGTAACTGTGTAGATTAAATGTGGGTTTCTAATTTTTCAACATACTTTTCCCCTTTTTTAGGATCAGAACTTCAGGAGAAAATCCCATTTGTTCTGCAGGTATGTGGTTATTTCCTGATATGGTCTGCTTGCTTTAAGTGACTGTCTAACACTCTATAATAATTTTGTCTAGAAAGATTCCTAGCACATCTTTGAGAAGAGTGTCTGGGACCACATTCCACCCCTCACATGGAATAGGACAAGGGCAAGAATATAAAGTGGTGGTTAAGTGCAAGAGCTCTTTAGTAAGTTTGGTTCCCAGCTCTACCATATGCTTACTCTGTGACCTTTGGCTACCTCTCCATTACCTTGCTTTCCTCACTTAAAACAATGAGGATAATTATAGTACAAACTATAGTGAATTTAAAGATTGAGTGAGGTAAAATACATTAAGTTAGTTATTATAGTTATAATTGCTGCTATTTCAGACCTCTCTTTTATGTCCATCATCTACCAGGCAAGGGCTTTTCATGTAGTATTTTGTCCAAAGTGAATTTCCATTCAATCTGATTAACTCTGTGAATTTCAGTTTGTTTCAGCCCAGTTACCTGCTCTTTCTGCTTTGTGCATTATGTGAGAAATTTCAAAATAGTTGTTTGACTTTAATGACATCTGTCATTTGCCTAAAGAGTATTAGAGGAGGGGTACTTGGGTGGCTCAGTCAGTTAAGTGTCTGCCTTTGGCTCAGGTCATGATCCCGGGGTCCTGGGATTGAGCCCTGAATCAGGCTCCCTACTCAGTGGGGAGTCTACTTCTCCCTCTCCCTCAGTGCTTCCTCCCCACTCGTACTTTCGCTCTCTTTCTCACTCTAAAATAAATAAATAAAATCTTAAGAGAAAGAAAAGAGTATCAGAGGGAAAAGAATGGGAAAAAAGAAGGAAACTAACATTTACTGGGTGCCTCATATATGCCAGGCAATGCAGAAGAGGTTTTACATCTGCTAATTTTTTCAGAAGATGCCAGCAGTATGTAGAGTGTCACCATTTCTACCAGCCCCGAAGCCCAGCCTCTCAAAATATGGGTGGCTTTTTATTTATTCATCCTCCCAACAAACATTTATTGTATGAGGATGTGTTTTAGGTGCTGGGGATACAAAATTGAGAGGATACAGTCCTTGCCTTTTGGAAGCTTATGGTCTTTTTAAAAATTTATTTAAATTTATTTAAATTTATTTTTTTTTAAGATTTTATTTATTTATTTGACAGAGAGAGAGATTACAAGTAGGCAGNCAAGCTTATGGTCTTTTTAAAAATTTATTTAAATTTATTTAAATTTATATTTTTTTAAGATTTTATTTATTTATTTGACAGAGAGAGAGATTACAAGTAGGCAGAGAGGCAGGCAGAGAGACAGGGAGAGGAGGAAGCAGGCTCCCTGCTGAGCAGAGAGCCTGATGCGGGCCTCGATCCCAGGACGCTGAGATCATGACCTGAGCCGAAAGCAGAGGCTTTAACCCACTGAGCCACCCAGGCGCCCTGGAAGCTTATGGTCTTAAAAGAATTTTTTCCCCAAGAGCACTACAGTGAACACCCACCATTTAAATTCAGCAGTTGCTGACATTTTGCTTTCTCTATCGGGCATCATGATATCTTTAAATACCTCAATATGCATTTCTAGAAATGATGACTTTCTCTACATTCTATTAAAGAACCATAATACCATTATCTCACTCAAGAAAATTAATAGTAATGCTCCCATATCATCTAATACTCTATCTACTTCTGTAATTATCTCCAAAATGCCTTTCGTGGGTGTTGTTATAACCCCAACCCAATGAAGTCCATTTCACGCTTTGTATTTCACCATTATGTCACATTTAATCTAGGACAGTTCCACTTGTTTTTTTCCTGTAACAGTGACTTTTTGATTATGTCAGACCATTTGTCTTAGAGAATGTCCTCCTTTGTTGATTTGTCTGATTATTTCCTAGTGGTGTTGCTGAACATGTTCTTCTATCTCCTTCCTACAACCCGGAAGTTAGATCTAAAAACTTGAGTACACTTAAGTTAAACCATTTAAGCAAGAAAGTTTCGAAACTGATGACCTGAATTTCATATGACATCCTATCAGAAGATTTAAAAAAAAAGAATATCTGATTATAAAAGTAAAAAACATTCATTTTAAAGAATATGGGAAATAAACACTCATATACACATATACACAAAGAAGCTAAAGAAGACAGAAAATAAAAATCACTTATAATCATACCATCCAGAGATTATTGTTTAACATTTTGTTGTGTATCCTAACAGGTCTTTTTTTAGGCATTTATATTTCTCTCTCCATAGATAGATAGATAAGTAGGTATATAGAGAGGTGGATATTTTTGTTTGTTTTGCAGTAATGGGAACAAATGATATATAATGTGTTTTTTAAGCTTTATTTTAGAGAGAGAGGGAGAGAGAGCTCAAGTGGGTGGGGCAGAGGGAGACAGAGAGGGAGAGAGAATTGCAAGCTGACTGTGCACTGAGCTCAGAGCCCCATATGGGGCTTGATTTCATGACCCTGAGTTCACGATCTGAGTCAAAACCAAGAGTCAAACACTTAACCGACTATGGCACCCAAGCACCCCAATAAATAATGTTTTATAATCTTTTTCCTTTTTATTTAATCTGTGGTGAAAGGTTTCTACTACAATGAAGAAGTAAATATCTATATAATTATTTTGAATGTACTGCCTTAAATGGAACAATTTGAAGGAGATTTTGAGTCTGGCTTTGAACATGTTGAGTTGGAGTGCCTGTGGGGAGGATATATTAAGTAGCCCACTGGATATGCTGATCTTGAATTGAAACATACATCTGGGGTGAAACTGTAAGTTTAGAAGCCATGATGTTGTCGATTTTAATTGAAGTCATAGCAACGAATGAGATCATGTGAGAAGAACACTAGAGAAGAGGCCCAAGGATCAGGCCCTTAGGAACTCTGACACTTAAAAAATGGGTAGAGGGTGGGGAGGGTGGGGTGCCTGGGTGCTCCGTGGGTTAAGTGTCCGACTCTTGATTTCAGCTCAGGTCATGATATCAGGGTCCTGGGATTGAGCCCCAAGTGGGGCCCCGTGTTCAGCGGAGAGTCTGCTTGGATTCTCTCTCTCCCTCTCCCTTCGCTCCTCCCCCTGCTAGTGTGAGAGAGCGTGCTCTCTCTCTCTCTCACAAATAAATAAATCTTTATTTAAAAAAAACTGAGTAGAGGGTAAAAGAGATGGCTAATGAAGTTGGAAAAAGGAGGCCAAAATGGTAGGAGAAAACCAGCATAGTACGATTTCGTATCAGTCAAAAGGAGAGTGTTTTAGGAAGGAAAGAGTGGTCAACACTGTTGGAATTATAACTGTGCTGCTGAGAGATCCCGAAAGATAAAAACCTAACATCCTTCAGCTTTAGCAACATGGAGGTCACTGGTGACCTTATGAAAGCAGTGTCTTGTGTAGGTAGGGTGGGGTTAGTTGTGGAAGTCAGCTTGCATTGACGAGTGAAGGTAGTTGGGGAGCTAGAAAAAGCTGTCACAATATTTTCATGAAGTTTGAGTGCGTGGGGAGAGAATTGGCAGGAGGTGGAGAGGACTGTGGGGTCCAGGAAAGATTTTCTTTTACATTTTTTTTCTCTTAATTACACTTTTTATTTGGAAAGATAAAAAAAAAAGTAAGACTGAAAAAAGATAATATGTCAAATAAACCCAGATTTGGCAATTGCTAACATTTTGCCAGATGTTCTTCTCCTTCTTCTTCTTCTTCTTCTTCTTTTTCTTCTTCTTCTTCTTCTTCTTCTTCTTCTTCTTCTTCTTCTTCTTCTTCTTCTTCTTCTTCTTCTTCTTCTTCTCCTTCTCCTTCTCCTTCTCCTTCTCCTTCTCCTTCTCCTTCTTCTTCTTCTTCTTCTTCTTCTTTAGTGATTTTACTTACTTGAGAGAGAGAAAGAGAGAGCGCACATGCTTGAGCACAAGTGGGAGGAGGGGCAAAGNAGTGATTTTATTTACTTGAGAGAGAGAAAGAGAGAGCGCACATGCTTGAGCACAAGTGGGAGGAGGGGCAAAGAGAGAGGGAGAAGCAGACTCCCGGCTGAGCAGGGAGCCTGATGTGGGTCTCAATCCCAGGACCCTGAGATCATGACCCGAGCCGAAGGCAGCTGCTTAACCGACTGAGCCACCCAGGTGCCCTTGCTGTGTTTTAAAAAGAGATTATGCGGTGCCTGTGTGGCTCAGTCAGTTAAATGGTCCTGGGATTGAGCCCCCCGTTGGGCTCCCTGGTCAGCAGGAAGCCTGCTTCTCCCTCTCCGACTCCCTTGCTTGTGTTGCCTCTCTCTCTGTGTCTCTTTCTGTCAAATAAATAAATAAATAAATAAATAAAATCTTTAGAAATAAATAAATAAATAAATAAATAAATAAGTAAAAAGAGATTATATTCAAGTGCTCTTATTCCATGGGTTTGGTCTCATCCCTTATCCTCAACTAGAGGCAAAGTTCATTTTGAACTTGTATGTATTCTGAGGAATTTTTTTAAATTACTATTAAAATTATCAACTGCAAGAATTGTAAATGCATTCATGTGATTGCATAGGATAAAAATAAACTGTACAAAAAGGTGTATGATGAAAGGTTGAATTTTCTCTTTCCCAGTCTTACTCCCCAGTGATACCCACTGATAGCAATTTCTTGTATATTTTTCAAGAGTTTTATGTAGGGACACCTGGGTGGCTCAGTCAGTTAAGCAGCCTTCGGCTCGGGTTATGGTCCCAGGTTTCCAGGATGGAGCCCTTGAATGGGGCTCCCTGCTCAGCGGGAAGCCTGCTTCTCCCTCTGTCTGCCACTCCTCCTGATGTTTGCTTGCACTCTCTCTCTCTGACAAATAAGTAAATAAAAAATATATATATAAAAGAAGTTTTATGCTTATGTGAACATATACTGTGTGTGTATGATTATTCCTAATGCTGGACATTTAGGTTGTTCTAAGTTTTTGCTATTTCAAAAAATGCTGCAGGAACCATCTTCATACATTTTCGTGAACTTGTTCCTGTACATTTATAAAATAAATTCCTGGAATTGAAATTGCTGAGTCAATGGATTATGATTAAAAGTTTTGGTATCATCTGATTGCCCTTCAGAGAAGTTATATTAATTTACATTTCTATTTTCTGGTCAAAACTGGGTTTTATAAAACATCTTATTTTTTTGGTAGTAAAAAAAGGTATGTTTCATAATTTGCATTTCTTTTTTTTTTTTTAAGATTTTATTTATTTATTTGACACAGAGAGAGAGATTACAAGTAGGCAGAGAGGCAGGCAGAGAGACAGGGAGAGGAGGAAGCAGGCTCCCCGCTGAGCAGAGAGCCCGATGTGGGCCTCGATCCCAGGACCCTGAGATCATGACCTGAGCCGAAAGCAGAGGCTTTAACCCACTGAGCCACCCAGGCGCCCTCAAAACTGGGTTTTATAAAACATCTTATTTTTTTGGTAGTAAAAAAAGGTATGTTTCATAATTTGCATTTCTTTTTTTTTTTTTAAGATTTTATTTATTTATTTGACACAGAGAGAGAGATTACAAGTAGGCAGAGAGGCAGGCAGAGAGACAGGGAGAGGAGGAAGCAGGCTCCCCGCTGAGCAGAGAGCCCGATGTGGGCCTTGATCCCAGGACGCTGAGATCATGACCTGAGCCAAAAGCAGAGGCTTTAACCCACTGAGCCACCCAGGCGCCCAATAATTTGCATTTCTTGAGAGAATTTATCATCTTTCCACATTTTTCTTGGCTATTTTCAGTTCTTTCCATGTGAACAGTATGTCTATATTTTCTGTCCATTTTCTATTGGGTTGCTGGCTTCTGCATTTTTAATTTATAAGATTTTTTATATGGTTCTTATATATTAAGGAAATTAGCATTTTTCTGTCATCTCTGCTTTGCATTGCTTTTAGTCATCTGTCTCTTGACTTTTTGTATTTTTTAGTTGAAAAGAAGTTTTACGTTTTTATAAAGCTAAGTTTATTAATCTTTGATTTCTAGATTTTGTTTCTTGTTTATTTTTTTTTAAAGATTTATTTATTTATTTCACAGAGGGAGCGAGATCACAAGGAGGCAGAGAGGCAGGCGGGGGAGGGGGGAAAGCAGGCTCCCCACTGAGCAGGGAGCCCAATGCAGGCCTCGATCCCAGGACCCTGAGATCATGACCTGAGCCGAAAACAGAGGCTTTAACCCACTGAGCCACCCAGGCGCCCTTGTTTCTTGTTTAGAAAGATCTCTATTCCAAGTTAATTTAAAAAATCCTTTATGTTATCTTCTGGTATTTTTTTCCCCCTTATATATGTGATGCATTTGGAATGACAAGTGAGTAGTAATGCAGTTTTTCCCCCCAAATGGATACTTAATTGTTTCAACATATATTGAAACACCCATCTTTCCCCCTTAGGGGAAGGTGAGAAAGTCACCTTTATCATATACTAAGTTTCCATATAGATCTGGGATTATTTTAATTTTGTTTTGTTCCATTGATTTGTATATTTGATGCCATTACTAACCTTTTTTAATACTATTGGTTACTATAATTTTGTAGTATATTTTAGTATTTGAGAGCTGCTTAAATCTGAGGGATTTTTTGGTTTTATTTTGTTTTTAAAGCTGGGATCAAAGAGGGCATGTTAAAACCTGTTGGAGGGAATTCAGCAGGGATCCTTTTGAAAAGAGAAGTGGGGGATAATAATATAATTTACTCAACAGTTTTTTTTTAAGATTTTATTTTTTTTTAAAGCTGTCCTTTTTTTTCTTTTTCTTTTTTTCTTTTTTTAAGATTTTATTTATTTATTTGACAGATAGAGATCACAAGTAGAAAGAGAGGCAGGCAGAGAGAGAGGAGGAAGCAGGCTGCCCGACGAGTAGGGAGCCCAATGCAGCCCTCCATCCCAGGACCCTGAGATCATGACCCTGAGCCGAAGGCAGAGGCTTTAACCTACCGAGCCACCCAGGCGCCCTTTTTTTAAGATTTTAGAGAGCAAGCAGGTCAGGGGGAAGAGGGAAGGAGCAGAGGGATGGTGAGAGGAAGGGGAAAGAATTTCAAAGAGGCTCCACGGCTGAGCGCAGAGCCCAACACAGGGCTTGATCCCATAATCCTGACATCATCACCTGAGCTGAAACCAAGAGTCAGATGTTCAACCAACTGAGACACCAGGTGCTCCTAAAACAGTTTTGTGTTTGGAGAAATTCTAGCTGTCTCCAAGACTTTTCAATGTAAACAACACTATGATAAACATCCTTGTACATCAGTATTTGTACCCTTGTCTGATTATGTACTCAGCATACATTTCTAAAAGTCAAATTGTTGGGTCAAAGGAAGTGGACATTTTTAAAGCTATTGATGTGTATTACCAGATTGGTCTCCAGAAAGATTACACTGTTTTATTCTTTGGTATTTGAGAATCCCTTTTCATATAGTCATCAATGTTAAGCATTATTATTTTTTAAATATTTGGTAATATTATAAGTTAAAAAATGCCATCCCTTGTATTTGTAATTTGCATGTCTTTGATTACTAGTTGGTTGACCATATTTTCATACACTTACTGGCCATTTACTTTTTCCTTTGCCTATTTTTCATTTGTTGTCAGGGAATCTCAGAAGGCCCTCTAGAAGGCCCGAGGTGACTTACCAGTGTTGGCATGCCAAGATGATTCTACTTGAAAGGACATAGTTTTGTTGGCATTTTTCATGGGTTCTTTGAGTTATCCTTAAAGCCAGAAATTCCAAGATTGAATTATATTGGTTTTCAGGAAAGAAGAGTGGGGAGCAGTGCCCTATTCCAACCTTCACCCATCATACTCTCTGTTGGCCTGGGTACCATCCCAGATGCTCTCTCAAAAAATGGGTGTGGTTGTAGTGACGGCCTTTTTCTTACTGTTTTAAACATACATAAAAAGGTAGAAATGTATTATATTTATATATCTAATATATACAAAGAGGTCTGAAGAGATTAAATGAAGAGAACTCAGAGTCCTCTCATAACAGCATGAGCAAAAAGTAGAATCAGAGAAATATGGCATATTCAAATCCAAGTAGTTCAGTGTACTATAATTAGAAAAACTGGAAAAAGTTTGAAAGAGATTTTGAAAAAAGTGGGTAGCTTCCAGGGCCAAATCATTGCAGCTTGGCTTGGTAAAATGTCTTAAGGACCTTTCAGCATGGAGCCCAATGTGGGGCCTGAACTTATGACCCTGAGCTCAAGATCCAAGTGGAGATCAAGAGTCAGATGTCGGGCACCTGGGTGGCTCAGTGGGTTAAAGCCTCTGCTTTCGGCTCAGGTCATGATCTCAGGGTCCTGGGATCGAGGTCGGCATCGGGCTCTCTGCTCAGCAGGGAGCCTGCTTCCCCCTCTCTCTCTGCCTGCCTCTGCCTCCTTGTGATCTCTCTTCCGCTGTGAAATAAATAAATAAAATCTTTAAAAAAAAAAAAAAAAGTCAGATGTCCAACTGACTAAGCCACCCGAGTCCGTCAAAAAGGCAATTTCTGAGTCCCTACTGTTTGCCAGGTGCTGGGGTGTACTTGCCCTTGTGGTATGTAAGGGACTTCTAGTCTACGGATGGAGAGAATATCCTGTAAGTAATTCTGACTGGGGCTACCCCAGTGTTTTCCTATATATCTGCAGCATAGCCCTGCTAAAAATGCTTGAAGAATGCTTGAATGCTAATTTTGAAGGAGAAATAATTAAAGTGATGTTGTTACCCCCATCCTGGATCGATGGGTTTAGTTACCAGCTGAGTAAATAGGGACACTGAAGGACAGTTGGCTCTGGCATATATAAAGTAAAGAGATGTGATGTGGGAGAAGTCAGTATGTGATTACATCCTATAATTGTGCTAATTGAAAGATCTTCAGAGCCTCCTTTTGAAACCCTGGGGTTCTGTGTCTTCAGTGAAAAGAGTTGCCTTTCCTCTTAGGAGGCTACAATGTTAATGTGACAGCAGGAAACCCAGTTTGACGACAAGGAGCAGGGGAAGAATTCTGTTAAACTTATTAGAAATTGGAGGCTTTCAAACTGGTAAATTTTATAATGTAAACAACTGGCTAATTAAGCAGTTTAAACACTGGTAATTTGACCAAAACCTTTCATTTAAGGGGGAAAATGGTTAATTTCACAGTAGTTTCAACCAGCTTCTTAATTAACCAGCTGCTCTAATTATAGGAATTGCCCTAAACTGAATTTGAAAGTGCTTCCTTGCCAAGGAATTCTGGCAGAGAGAGGCTGAGACAGGCTGGTGCTTTCACCTAAGATGTGTCACTGTCTCAGAGATCACCTTTGGTTCTGCTGTTTGAAACCACGGGGTTGGTGGAGGTAGGGGGGTGTTTGAGTTTCTGTGTACTTAAAGATGGTGGTTGGCATCTGAGTTTTCTTTATTTATACAAAATGTTCTACTATATAGTGGAGGCACGGGAGAGCTATAATCGGGAAGTAAACTGGATGATCTTTGAATGTTTACGGCAGTAGAAGAGTTTCACGGAGACAGTGACATTTGAGCTGGCCCTGGAGGCTGGCTAGGATTTCACAGGTCAGAGAGGTGCAGTCCCAGCAGGGCGTACAGTCCAGCATGGCACAGAGGCATGGTGACTGCATGGTTCATACAAAATGGCAAGTATAGCTCTGTGGCTGAGGAGCAAGGTTTTATTTTTTTATTTTTATTTTTTTATTTTTTTATTTTTTATTTATTTATTTTTAAAGATTTTATTTATTCATTTGACACAGAGAGAGAGATTACAAGTAGGCAGAGAGGCAGGCAGAGAGAGAGGAGAGAGGAGGAAGCAGGCTCCCTGCTGAGCAGAGAGCCCGATGTGGGCCTCGATCCCAGGACCCTGGGATCATGACCTGAGCCGAAGGCAGCGGCTTTAACCCACTGAGCCACCCAGGCGCCCTATTTTTTTATTTTTTTTAAAGATTTTATTTATTTATTTCACAGCGGGAGAGAGATCACAAGGAGGCAGAGAGGCAGGCAGAGAGAGAGGGGGAAGCAGGCTCCCTGCTGAGCAGAGAGCCCGATGCGGGCCTCGATTCCAGGACCCTGAGATCATGACCTGAGCCGAAAGCAGAGGCTTTAACCCACTGAGCCACCCAGGCGCCCAGGAGCAAGGTTTTAAAGGCCTGGAGGAGTAGGAGAATGAAATGAAGTCGTTGGAACTAGATTCTAGAATCAGGTTTCTTAAATGCTTACCTAAGGAGTGTGAGCATTTTGAAATATGGCCAAGACCTTCCCTGCCTCATTCGTTTGTATCTCTGTAGTGCCTGGTGCAGTGCCTGGCACATACTAAGTACTTTAAAAAAAATTATGTGGGTACAATGAATAAATGGTTGAATTAATGAAAGAGAAGAACATGATTAGGTTTGCATTTTAGAAGGATCAGTTTGGCAGCTGTAGAGGATGGAATAGAGAGGGGGATGTGGATATAGTGAGATTACCAACAACAATTTAGCCAAGGCTGCCCCTTCAGTCTCTTAACCCATCCATGTTCTTTTTTTTCTTTTCTTTTTTGTTAAAGATTTTATTTATTTATTTGACAGAGAGAGAGAGAGAGAGACAGTGAGAGAGGGAACACCAGCAGGGGAAGTGGGAGAGAGAGGAGCAGGCTTTCACGCAGAGCAGGGAGCCCGATGCTGGGCTTGACCCCAGGACCCTGCGATCATGACCTAAGCTGAAGGCAGACGCTTAACAACTTAGCTACCCAGGCGCCCCTCTCTCCCTTTTTCCACACATCAACCAAAGCGATCTTTTAAAAACATGTCAGGCATGTACTTCCCCTTCTTACAGCTTCTCAGCATGACAAGCAAACCCTTCACAAGGCCTAGGGTGGGGTGTTCCCATTCACCGCTCTGGTCGCTGGTATACTCTGTGCCCTTCTCACTTTGCTTCAGCCACACTGACAGCCTTTCTTTTCCTGGAATGTGCCAAGGGGTGGCCTTTGCACTGCTATTCCCTCTGCCTGGAACATTCATCCTCTATCTTTTTGCCTAATAAATTCCTCTTTGCCTTTCAGGTTTCAGTTTGTTTTATTTATTTTTTGAATGAATAATACATGTACTTGGAACAAGTTTTAATGATACGAAAAAGTATAAAATAAGCAGTAAGTCTCCTTCTCCTCCTGCCTTCTGGCCACTTCCCCTCCCTGGGGATAACTGCTATTTTCCTCTGAATTCTGGTCTCAGTTCCCATGTAGTTTTTTTCAGAGAGGCCTTCTCTGATACTCCAGTCAAAAATAGATCCACAGTTGTATTGCCATAGCCCTCTGTGCTTTTTCTTTTTATTTATCACAATTAGTAATTTTATATTTATTTTATGACTCTTGCATTAATGAATTTCTCCTCCCACTAGACTATCAGCTAGGTGGGGTTGGAACCTGAAGGCTCAAAGGGTCCAAGTTCTTAGATTCAGAGAGACAGAATTGGGATAGCAGCCAAGAAGATACCTCAGTTGGGTTCAGTGCTCTTTTGTAACCTCTGCCAAAAATACCTCCTTCTTGCTTGCATGGCAAAGTCTTACTCTTCTCGCAAGAATGCATCTGTTGTTACCTCTTCTGAACCTGTTCCCCTTCCCCTCCCCTACTCCTACCACCTCCCACCACCAAGGCAGGTTCATTGTTCCTTCCTCCAGGCACTCTCTACCTTACTCTCATCTCTATTAAAGGAATTTGTGCACTGTATGGATTGTAAAGGCAGGATTGGCTCTGAAGACAATCTCTAACTGGCCTGGCGTAGAGGAGACATGCTTGGAAGCCCATTTTGGAAAAGAGAAGCCTAAGAAACATTTCACTTCGCCACACCATTTTCTGTTTAGCCTCCCCGTAGAATGGTGGTCCTGGGAAGATGAGGGCAGGACTATAGGAGCTGAAAGGAAAGGGAGCAAAACCTAGGACTAATACTTCTCCAGAAGGTAGATAGTGAGCAAGAGAGACAGACAGACAGACAGAGAAGAACTCTGTGGGGCTGGTTCCAGTGAGAGGATAGAGATGAGGAACTGAGATCTGAGCTAGGAAAGTATATATCTACCTAGACTTTATATTCCAGAAATTCAGATGTCATGAGAATCCACATGCATGCACAGGCCACCCAGCTGGGTAGATCTGGGTTTAAATTGCAGTTCTGCCTTTTACTTGCTGGATGACCTTGGCCATTTGACCTTATTTTTTGAGCTACAGTTTCTTTTTTTTTTAAATTAAATTTTTAATTTTAATTCTAGTGTAGTTAACATACTCATGATAAGTGTACTCTTTAGTCCCTATCACCTATTTAACCCATGCCCCCACCCACCTCCCCTCTGATAACCATCAGTTTGATCTCTATAGTTAAGAGTCTGTTTCTTGGTTTGTCTTTCTCTCTTTTTTATCTTTGTTCACTTGTTTTGTTTCTTAAATTCCCTATATGAGTGAAACCATATGGTATTTGTTTTTTTCTGAGTGACTTATTTCACTTAGCATTATGCTGTCTAGATTCATCCATGTTGTTGCAAATGGCAAGATTTCATTCTTTATGCTGAATAATATTCTGTTGTGTGCAAGTGTATACATTATATACATATATGTATATACACCACATGTCCTTTATTCATTCATCATTCGATGGACACTTGGGTTGTTTCCATAATTTGGCTATTGTAAATAATGCTGCTATAAACATAGGGAGTGCATGTATCCCTTTGAATTAGTGTTTTTATATTTTTTGGGTAGATACTCAGCACTGTGGTTACTGGATCATAAGATAGTTCTATTTTTAACTTTTTGAGGAACCTCCATTCTATTTTTCACAGTGGCTGCACCAGTTTGCATTCCCACCAACAGTGCACGAGGGTTCCTTTTTCTCCACATCCTCACCAACGCTTGCTGTTTCTTGTGTTTTTGTTTTTAGCCATTCTGACAGGTGAGAGGTGATATCTCATTGTGGTTTTGATTTGTATTTTCCTGACGATGAGTGATGTTTTTTTTTTTAAACAACAGAAACATCTGTCATTTCTTTTTTTTTTAAAGATTTTATTTATTCATTTGCCAGAGAGAGAGAGAGAGAGAGAGCGCACACATACAAGCAGGGGGAGCGGCAGACAGAGGAAGAGGGAGAAGCAGGGTCCCCGCCAAGCAGGGAGCCTGATGTGGGACTCGATCCCAGGACCCTGGGATCATGACCCGAGCCGAAGGCAGCCGTGTAACCGACTGAGCCACCCAAACGTCCCATGATGAGTGATGTTGAGCATCTTTTCATGTGTCGAGCTATAGTTTTTTTCTTTGTAAACAAGGATAACAATAATGAAGATTAAAGTCCTTCCTTGAAGGTGGGTCCAGGTGCGCATCTCTGGGCCTATCACAGTAAATATGTGGATGGAGATCCTAGTTTATACACACTGTTCTGTACCTTAGGTTTTTGTTTTTATTGTTATTTGTGTGGAGGTGTTAGAGGTTGCAGTGTGTGTTGGAGGTTGTTCCATATTAGCCCAAATAAATCCAATAGATGGTTTGTAAAACTTTGTGGAAATCTGTGGCCCTCCTCGAACCTGGTTGTATTTGCCACTCATCTCTTTCTCTGTGTGATCCACATTAGAAAACTTCAAAAGGATTATTGGCATTGGAGGAACAGGTGAAAACAAGAACACTGTAAGAATGTTTTTCGTCCTCTTCTCGCCAGTGGCTATGAGAAGAGAATTTCTCAAAAGAAAGATAGGTAGTGGGGAGTGGGTATAGTCCAGGGGCCAAAAGGAGAGAAAAAGAGCATAAACTAAGAGTCAGCCCAGGATCAAGAAATAGATCCTGGTTCTTTAAACCAGCAAGAGACCTGCTATCCCACATATCCCCAGTCTTATGGTGGAGAATTTGTCTCCTCACGTGTGATCTTTCTGCCCTGCAGGAGCTTTGAAGCAGGTTTGTCTTATTTTCTGTTTTTTAGGTGGCATTCTGCTGAGTACCAGTCGGCACTACAAGACAAAGCCTACCCACGGCATTGGAAGATACAAGCACCTAGTGAAAGCACAGGAGGTAAAGGGAGCAAGGGTCCTTTAGAAGAGGGTAGTGTGTAGCTTTTGCAAGACTGAAGATCAGATTTGCATAGGGAGGATAACATTGGAGGTAGATAACATTAGGGTCACCCTTTAGTCCTCTCCAGTTAATTTGTTTGGAAATTATCTACAGTGATTTATCTTCCAGCACTCAATCTTGTCCCTACACAAAGTTATCGCAGTGAAAAGCCAATGATTTGGTTTTATTACTTGTGGTGCTTTAAAAAAATATCTTCTTAGTACTTATTTCAGTCTGGAGCTCACAATAAATGATACATTCACTTAAGTTGAATGAGTGGTTTGTGGCAAGTAGAGGCAAATTGGCATTTTCAGCCAAATAGTTTTATAGTATTTGCACATTTAGAAGATGTTTATGTTCCTTGCATCCATTATCACTGATAACTGGGAATTAGTTCTAAGCATTTTACGATTATTTAGCCCATTTCTTAGGATTCCCAGAGCTACAGGATTGCTTCTATGGTTAGATTTCTGTGCATGTGCAGAGGGTTTTGCAGTGAGATGGACACAACACTGGCCTGAAAGTCAGAAAGTCTGGTTTTGAGTCATGATTCTATCAGTCCTGTAAACAGAACAATTAAGTAGGATTTTGCTCTTCTACCTAGGGAGACTTCAAAATCACTTTTGCCTCTTTGGTTATTGTAACGTTCCACGTAACCACGAACATTTCCCACTGCCCCTCTCTCTCCTTGGCGGAGGTCAGTACCACTGCATTTGGGTCTCAGAAGCCACTAAACTTCCCATGTTCTCCCGAGCATCCTCCTTATAGCAAGGGATTTCATGAGAGGAACATTGCCACATCTGAAGCTTCTATTAGGCAGCATCCTAGCAGGAAATAGCCCAATTAAAATTATTCATTTGTAGTTTGTGGTGGGAAGAGGACTGAATTGGGAACCAGGAAACTTGTAGCCTTAGTTATGCCACTTATTACACCTTCACGACTTTGGATAATTAACCTTAACCCTCTGGACACTGTGGGCCCTGATATCATATGTAAAATGTTTTCTATGTGTGATTTTTTTCTGGGAAGAGAGTCCATAGCTTTTATCAGAGTCTTCATAAAGGCTGAGAAACTGGATTAGGATATCTTTTTTTTTTTTAAGATTTTATTTATTTATTTGACAGAGAGATAGACAGCAAGAGCAGGAACACAAGCAGGGGGTATGGGGGAGAGAGAAGCAGGCTTCCTCCGAGTAGGGAGCCTGATGTGATTCGGGGGCTCATGACCTAAGCCGAAGGCAGACACTTAACAACTGAGCCACCCGGGCACCCCTGGACTAGAATATCTTTAAGAGTTTTTCAGTTCTGGGCCACCTGGGTGGCTCAGTGGGTTAAAGCCTCTGCCTTCGGCTCAGGTCATGATCTCAGGGTTCTGGGATCGAGGCCCACATCGGGCTCCCTGCTCAGCGGGGAGTCTGCTTCCTCCTCTCTCTCTGCCTAGTTGTGATCTCTCTCTCTGTCAAATAAATAAATAAATCTTTCAAAAAAAAAGACTTTTTCAGTGCTGATATCATGTAATTCTGTGATGCTCTGAAACATTTATCGAACATCTTTTTTTTTAAAAGANAAAAAAAAAAAGACTTTTTCAGTTCTGATATCATGTAATTCTGTGATGCTCTGAAACATTTATCGAACATCTTTTTTTTTAAAAGATTTTATTTATTTATTTGACAGAGAAAAAGAGAGATCACAAGCAGGCAGAGAGGCAGGCAGAGAGAGAGAGGGGGAATCAGGCTCTCCACTGAGCAGAGAGCCCGATTCGGGACTCGATCCCAGGACCCTGAGATCATGACCTGAGCAGAAGGCAGAGGCTTAACCCACTGAGCCACCCAGGTGCCCTACTGAACATCTTTTATATGGTAGGCATTGTTGAGGGTGCCTTGTCTACTCAGAGTGGGTTGTAATAAAATTTTAGAGGATGAATGAACAAGATTTGGTTCCTGCTCAGAGAGCTGGTAAACCATTAGAGGTAAGACACAGATAATTATGCTCCTCAGCAGAAAGTGACAGGTGCTAAAAGGAAGATACAAAGTGCTATTAAAATTCAAAAGAAGGAGTGATTTACACCTTTCTGAGTTGTGACACCTTAGAGTAGTTGTTGGAGTTGTTTTATTTTGTGATATCCCTCTTCTAAAAGTCCCATATAAATTAGTAGGAAATAAACTTCATTTTGTTTGGGTGTGTGTTCTTTGGTTTTTTGTTACTTTCTTGGGATCCTCCATCTTTTATTTATTTTTATTTTATTTTTAAAGATTTTATTTTATTTATTTGTCAGAGAGAGAGAGAGAGAGAGAGAGAGAGAGAGCATGCACACAGAGGGACAAGCCGGCTCCCTGCTGAGCAAGGATCCCGAATCGGGACTCGATCTCGGGATTCTGGGATCATGACCTGAGCCCAAGGCAGATACTCAACCAACTGAGCCACCCAGGCGTCCAGGGTTCCTCCATCTTAAAAGATAATTTTCTGTGTATGCCATCCTCTGACCTGCTCTATAGTTTGGTATAAAAGGAAGCTTAATGCCATATTAATGCCATCTCTCCCTGTCTCTCTCCCTGTTTTCTTCTCCCATCTCTGGGATACCGTGCTCTAACTGCATTGAGCCTCTTGCTTTTTATCCAGATCATCATACTGTTTCAAGGCCTCACAACCCTCTCTATGAAACACATACTGTTTCAAGGCTCTTCTGTCTACTTGGAATATCTTCTTCCTCTTTTCACTTGGCTAATATATCCTCAACCTTTAACTTCTAGTGAGGAAGCAAGGTGAGAAGGGGAAAAATGAACCCCTCCTTCTGAGAAAACTTCCTGGATTCCCAGCACTGGATTACTTGTCCTACCACAGCTCCTAGAGTTCCTTGTGCTTCCTCTGTGTATGACTTACTGCTCTGTTTTAATGGTCTGTTTGGTGACCATCTCCCCTTCTAGTTCTGTCTCCTCAATTTGCAGCAGAAGGCCTGGCATCAGGTAGAGGACAGTAAATATTGATTGAGCTGGACTGATATGTGGTTATTGAAGCTGCCCCAAGGTTTTATAAATCAGAGCTGGTAAACACAACCCACTATTTGCAAACAGCTGCCTCCAAATGACCTTGGTTGTTTGAAGGGAGGGATGCTCTCTTTGGTTAGGGTTGTAGGCTTTTCTCTGATGACGTTTGTTGTCCCTGGGTGGCTAGCCAGATAGTAGTGAAAGCTGCTGCAGACTCCTTGCTTCCTGCGTGGTACAGTACATGAAAGTTCTCATCTGCCAGCTTGCAGAGGCTCTCTCCAGGTCCCTGTCTCTTCTGCCCTACTGGGGAACTGGACTAGAAAGGCTAGAAGGCATCCTGTGGCCCCCTTTCTCTCCCTAACCATAGATCCTCGGAAAAACAATAAACAGCCAGATTCTGTTTTTTCCTCCTTGGGTCCCAGGCTGGGTCCTCTCCTCTCTTGAGCCCCACATCCCTATGACAAGAGTTAATTCTCATGCAACAAATGCCCAGACATTGTGCCATTTCTGCTGGTGTAATCTTACATGCTGTTATGACATGACATGACATGACTTACTTGACTTACTTGACTATGGTAGGGAGGGATCACGTTTCAGAGCTCATCTCCAGACCTAGCACTCAATGTTTAGACCTCATTTCCTCAAGGGCCCTGAATCACTTGGTTGAATTTAAAACTCTTCAGATTGTTTGGAGTGATTTTTATTTCATAGAAATAAATGTGTAGTCCTTCGTATTTGTAGAGTGCTAGGTTATTTCTCCCAAGACCACTTACTTGCCCTTAGCTGTTGTCCTGCCTTCATTCTTGGGGTAACAACAATCCAAGAAATTGAATTGCTAAGAGGAAGTTGTGGGAGGATGGCATTGATACAACATAAATTGCTGTCAATTTATAATTATTCTGTGGGGCGCCTGGGTGGCTCAGTGGGTTAAAGCCTCTGCCTTCGGCTCAGGTCATGATCTCAGCGTCCTGGGATCGAGGCCCGCATCGGGCTCCCTGCTCAGTGGGGAGCCTGCTTCCTCCTCTCTCTCTGCCTGCCTCTCTGCCTACTTGTGATCTGATCTCTCTCTGTGTCAAATAAATAAATAAAATCTTTAAAAAAAATAATTATTCTGTGTTCTGTTTTATAGGCCCTGGGGCAAGAGAGTAATATGCACCTTTTGTAATGTAGGCAATCTACTTGGTCTTTATAGAATGGCTCCCTAGGAGTCCAGATGTCTTTTCTCTTGGAAACTGTTTGCAGTGTTGACATAGAGGAGGTGACTGTCATTTATGACACCTATTTAGTTTGTCGTAACACCCATAGATAGATTAGCTCCCACAGCCACAAGTCTGTGAGGAGACTGTGGCATCGTTCCCAGAAAAATCAGCAGATCAGAATCACTTTATGGTGACAGCCCTAGCTTCCTGGGAACAGGAAGATAGATTTTTTGCCAGTGCAATAACTGTAGGGCTAGACATGGGTTATGGGACTGATAATTTAGGGAATTTTAAATTAGTGTCCATGTTTTTCCTCAAGTCTACCTCCTGTAACTCATTGAAAAGAAAAACCATTATTGAGCATCTGCTGTATGCCAGGCACTGTGTGAGCACAAATGATGCTCAGGTGAATGGGACACAGTCTTTTCCTACCAAAAGCATACAGCAGGCTACGAAAGATAATGCTCAAGAATGTAACTAACTACACATGGTAAGTGCTTTACTAGGGAAATGAACTAAATATCAAGAGAACAAAGTTAAGGAAGCAATTCTCCCTGAAAGGGTCAGTGAAGGTGTTTTGGAGGTCACCTCAACAAACATTTCCTAAATGCCGCCTGCATTCGTACACTGAGTATGTAAAGTGAATGAACTGACTTTCAGAGTATCCAGATGCTTGGGGTACACTGGGAAATACTGGGGCTGTAAAGAACATACAAGAGTTCCCCAGAACTTTTCCAGACACAGAGAGTGATTCCTGTGATGACCTCACTCAGTCTGTGCCATTAGAGCGCCCTGGTCTCAGCCCACCAGTCTCATTCTGCCTTGCCCATTCCACTGAGTTACAACCACATCAGAGTTTTCGAGGGAGTCATGTTTGATATGAATAACAGTAGTGATCCCTTTCCATTTTCCAAGTGCTTTCACTCCCATTATTTCAGTGCCTCTGAAGCCATATGCCCAGGGAACACTGGTGATCCTAGAGCTGAACCTCTCCTCATTAAGGGCAATCTTCCATATTTTAGAAAGATATTTAATTAATGGATCAACTTTTCTAAATTTCAGGTTTTTCCCCATCAGTTTTACTTGATGAAAACAAATATTAATAAAGAGACTCAGATATGTTTTCATATTTTTTGAGATATAGAGAACTCCATTTATATAACATAGCCATGTTTTCTGCTAGTAAAGTCATTCTTGTTGTAGCTGATGAAAGTATACTGATGAGTATCTTATGGTGTTTCACAAAGAAAAACATGATTTTGTTAGGCCCTCTGCAACCAACAAATTAGAAAACGATGCCATTTGATTCACCGACTATCCTGTGAGTTAGGGTAGAAAAGGAAACTGATTGAGGAGCATAAATGATCTCTATGACATGTGTCTAGTGAATGATGGAACCAGAACCGGAGTTCAGTTCAGTTCAACTCAACATTTAATGTGGTGAAATAGAGAAATGAATGAGACGTAGAACCTTCTTATAGGAATCGAGATGGTAGTTTGGCTGCCATCATAGAGAGGCCCACTTAGTCAAGGGGCATTAACAAGGTAGAAGATTTTTTCTCTTTCACATAAAAGTATAAGTAGATATTCCAGCTTTTGGCTTTGTCACACTTACCATACTGCTTTTATCTCATAGTTTTGAGATGGCTGCTCCCTCTTCAGCCATCATGTCCACATTCCATCAAGCAGGATGGAGAAAGGGAAAGTAGTGTGCATAAGCTCTTATCTCACTGGCCAGAACTTAGTCACATAACCATACTTAGCTGCAAGATTGTTTGGGAAATAGAATTTTTATTATGAATGGTCAGATACCCAGCTAAAATACAGCAGTTCTGTTATTTTTTTACTTTGATTTCTTTCATGATTCTTTCATGAATAAAGTTTGCCATCCATAGTTGTGTTTCAGCAGTTATGTTATTAAAGGAGAAAGGGGGAGTTGATATTGAGGAAACTGTCAGGCTCTGCACACTTTCCTTAAAAGGAAAGATGGAGGTTAAGAGAAATGTTTTGGAATTAGGCAAACCTGAATTAAAGATTCAGCTCTGATTATTACTAGGTATGTGTCCTTGGGTACCTTCCTTAACTTTTCCAAGCCACAGTTTCCTTAGCTTTATGTAGGAATTATATTTCCCAGTGTTGTTGTGAGAAGTAAATAAAATAAGAGAGTTTTAAGAACTTAGCACCGTATCTGAAACATAGAGCCCATAGGTGGTGATGATGATAATGATAGCTTTAGTCTGTTTTTTCACAATTCCGTAACATTCTATCTTCCTCCCTCAAAACATGCATCTCCTTATAATTACTTGTTCTGTATGTGCCTTTCCTGATAGACTGTAAGCATTAGTGAGACCGTAAGAGACCATGGCTGTCTTCTTTCCTGTCTATCCCTAATCCTAACCCTGCTCTTGCTCATCACTAGCTGTCAGTATTTGTTGAATAAATGCATACATACATATGATTGAGAGTGGTGTATCTGGGGGAGGATTTGCTATGGGAACACAGAAGAGTGTTACCTAACCCAGCCTGAGAAATCATGGAAGGCTTCCTGGATGAGCATGAGCTGAGTCTTAAAAATAAATAGGAGTCGCTCACATTAAGCATGTGGGGTGAAGAGTCAAAGGCTCTGCAAGGAGGGTGAGCCTTCTGGGTGAAGGTAGGGAGACATGGACTCTGGAGATGCATTTGGGAAACTTTTAGCGGTTTTTTAATCCTGGAGTTTCAAGTGGGTACTCGGGGATGAGGGACCATGAAACCTGAGAAGTAGGCAGGTCTAGATCAACCCTTTTTAAAAGATACCATTTATTAAGTAATGACTATATACGCTTAAGTGTCTCTACTTACTGCCCTTTCAACTGCACCCACCTGACATTGTTGCTCTTGGGTTCCCCCCTGGGGAGTTAATCAGTGTGGTGCAGCAAGGTGGCTTATGTTGAACTTGCCGTGGGAGGTGGGCTGCTCTTCATGGTTAAATTGAGATTTGTTCTTTCATGTGTGTCTCTCCTCTCTGAACTGTAAATTCCTTGAGGCCGGGGACTGTTTCTTTGGTGTCTTTCCTGAATGGTTGAATCAGAACTTTGCATAAATGTTTCATCTGTAAAGCATGCCAGTAGAATACCAGGAACATGATTACCTCCAATTTATAGTAATAACTGGTGTCTTATTTGTGTACATTACTCCATCTTTTTTTTTTTAAGATTTTATTTATTCATTTGACACAGAGAGAGGGATTACAAGTAGGCAGNAATCTTTTTTTTTTTAAAGATTTTATTTATTCATTTGACACAGAGAGAGGGATTACAAGTAGGCAGAGAGGCAGGCAGAGAGAGAGGAGGAAGCAGGCTCACTGCTGAGCAGCGAGCCCGATGTGGGCCTCGATCCCAGGACCCTGGGATCATGACCTGAGCCGAAGGCAGCGGCTTTAACCCACTGAGCCACCCAGGCGCCCTAAAAATACCATTTATTGAGTGACTGCTGTATACCAGATGCCATAACTACTATGTGCCAGGCTTTCAAAGTATTACTCCATTTTAAAGTATTATAGTACACTTATCACAGTGAGCACTGAGTAATGTTTAGAATTGTTGAATCACTATATTGTACAGCTGAAACTAATATAACACTGTATGTTAACTATACTGGAATTGAAATAAAAAAACTTAATAAAAAAGGAAGTAAAAAAAGCATTATTCCATTTTATAGTATTATAAATGGTATATTTTATTTAATCCTCAGATATCTTAGTTATTAAAGACCCTGAATCTTAAGAGAGATTAAATGACTTGCCTAAATGGCTAGTAATTTCCGGAGTCAGCATTTGAACCAAGGGTGGTCAGAATCCATCTGATGTCTATGGTATTTCCATTTCACATAAATTTACTATTTCAAGCTTCACAAGAGCGTTAGGTTTTGTAAGGGGAAGAAACTGACACATAGAGAAGTCATTCAATGTCATGTAGTGACTAAGCAGACAGACTTTAAATCCGGCTTTTCTTTGGCTTCCAAGTATAGTGCTTTGTGCGGTACCAGGCTTGCCTCTTGGTCATCCCAGTCAGGGCCAGGCCTTCCGTCTGGTGATGTCTCCTGAGTGTGCCACATTGAGTTATAAACACAGTCACTTGATTTCTGTGCACCTTATAGCTCATTATGGACTGTTCAGAGTACCATCACCATTTGGTCCCCAGGTGTCAACTTTTAAATTGTCATCACCAGAATTTCTGGACGCTAAATGTGCTACAGGCATATCTGCCTTTTCTCTTGCAGATTAGGATGATACTGTTCCATCCCAGTTTTCCCACTGTGGAGAATGCTATCAGTAGTGATAGGCAGACACTATCACTTCTGCAGAACCTAGAAGAAAGAGCCTGGGCTTGGGGCCACAGACCCAGCTCCTAGCCAAGGCCAGACATAAAGTGGTTTTGCCATTTCCTTACTGTTGTGACCATAAACAAGTCATTTCCCCCTTCTGGATCTCGACTTTCCCCTTGGGTAAAATTAGGGAGGGTAAGAAGGAGAGTGTATTATCTCTAGGAGCCCCTGCTGTTACAGCACCCTGTCTAATCTGACTCCTTTTTCTGCTTTTTCTCAGCAAAGTTTCCCAGTAACCCTGGGCAAGTAATGTGCTTTCAGGGGACCTCAGTTTTCTCTCTGTAAAGTAAGGATAATAATATGGACATTTCTTTACAAAAATGGCTTAGTAATTTTTCCCATAGCCTATTTGGGTGATCATAGTGCAGTCCTACAGGGGTCTAAGAATGGCCGCCCTGGGCTGTCACACACTGAATCCAGGTCAGTCACAGGAGTGCCAAAGTTTGAAGGTGGACAGTAGTCTATCATCCCTGCCACCTTTCTCCTAGCTTCCCTTCTTCCCTTCCTTTCCTGCCTGTCGCTCCTCCATGTGCAGTCAGGGTGACCTTCCCCAAACATGACTCTAGTCATGTACATGCTTTGCACAGGTATCTTTTATAACTCCCCATGGTGGTTATAAGGGCATGAACTCAGGCAATAGGGATAAAGGAGATTGTACAGGTAAAATTGCAGGAACTGGTGATTGATATTATATGCAGTCAAGCTCTTGCTGGCTATGCCTGGTTCAGAACCGAAACATAATGTCACAATGGGCTCCTGATAATGTGGAGCGGTCCAGGCATATCTAGGCCAACACAGAAAAGCATGAGATGCCAAGAGGGATACTGGAATCAGCTTTTTTTTGTTTTGTTTTGTTCCCCTAAAGTGACACCTTTAAAGAGCCCTGGCATTTTCCTTGGTTATAAAAGCCTCCTAAAGTCTTCAGAGAAGCTCCTCCCCTCTCTGCTGGAAAATTTTAGCAGCTCCCCATTGCATTCCAGCGTTAGCATTCTTCACAGCTCTGACTGCAGTGCTGAGTGTCTTGATGAAAAGTCTGGATCATTGCATTTGGCCACGAGCATGGTAGGCTCTGAAAAAGAGAGAGCCAAGCCTCTGTTCTCTGATGGTCTCTAGAGGTTGGCTTCTCACTCATGGCAAAGTTTAGGACCCTGGGGTGGCCACCACTGTTAAGAACTTTAGCAATGAGAAACTATAAGACACTATATACATAATAAAGGAGTAGGTAAGATCTTTATCATAAAGATAAGAGATCCAGAAAATATGAAGGCTATCAAAAGTTTAGCAATGCAGAGGCTACGGTGGAAAAATCCCTGCATTGGGGGTTAGAAGGTCTGGAGCTTAGTTCCTAGGATCTGTCTTGACTGGCTGTGTCACTCTGGGGGATGTGTTTAATGTCTCTGGCCTTCATATTCTTCCCCTGCAAAGTTGAAGAACTTGGACAAAATAATCTCTAAATGCTGTCCAGTTCTAAAATTCTAAAATTGTGATTCATTGCTTGTTTTTTTTTGCCAGTCCCTGTGCTAGATAGAAACAGAAAAATGAAAATAGCAATAGGGGTACCTGGGTGGCTCAGTCAGTTGGGTGTCTCCCTTTGGCTCAGGTGGTGATCCCAGGGTCCTGGGGTTTGGCCCTGCGTCAGGCTTCCTGCTCGATGGGAGCCTGTTTCTCCATCTCCCTCTGCCTGCTGCTTCCCCTGTTTGTGCCCTCTCTCTCTGTCAAATAAATAAATAAAGTCAGGGTGCCTGGGTGGCTCAGTGGGTTAAAGCCTCTGCCTTCGGCTCAGGTCATGATCCCAGGGTCCTGGGATCGAGGCCC
>LNAC01000086.1:2261230-2361254 GCA_002007465.1 Ailurus styani
GAGGAGAGAGGAGGAAGCAGGCTCCCTGCCGAGCAGAGAGCCCGACGCGGGCCTCGATCCCAGGACCCTGGGATCATGACCTGAGCCGAAGGCAGCGGCTTTAACCCACTGAGCCACCCAGGCGCCCGGTATTACCAGTCTTATGAAAGGACCATTTCTTGGCCCTTCCCCTGCTCCCCTAGATTGGGCCTCTGGTATCTTCGACTGACCTAGGGAGCAGAGATGGTAGAGAACCATTTCAGATACTCTGCCAGGGACATTCTTCTGTGGCAACCACTAGGCTGTTGGCTGTTAGATAGGAGTGACTTAAGAGATAGAGAGGTTTGGGGTGCCTGGGTGGCTCAGTCAGTTAAACGTATGCCTTCAGCTCAGGTCATGATCCCAGGGTCCTGGGATCAAGCCCCACATTGGGCTCCCTGCTTGGCTGGGAGCCTGCTTCTTCCTCTCCCTCTGTCTGCCACTCCCCCTGCTTGTGCTTGCTCTTTCTCTGTGTCAAGTAAATAAATAAAAAATCTTAAAAAAAATAAATAAAAATAGGCTTTTTGCCCTTTTTCTTTTTTTAATTTATTTTTTCTTTTTCTTCCAAACATTTTATTTATTTATTTGACACAGAGAGAGAGAGTGAGAGAGCACAAGCAGGGGGAGGAGCAGAGGGAGAGGGAGAAGCAGACTCCCCACTGAGCAGGGAGCCCGATGTGGGACTTGATCCCAGGACCCCAGGATTGTGACTTGAGTCGAAGGCAGATGCTCAACCAACTGAGTCACCCAGGTGCCCCTGCCTTTTTTCTTAAAAGAACTATTTCCAATAAGTAGGACACGTGATATTGGCTCAAGGATAGACAAAGAGCCCAAAGGAACAGAATAAAGAGTACAGAAACTGATCCACACACCTGTGGGCACTTATATGACAAAGGTGACACTCCTGTGCAGTGGTGCTAAGTCAACTGGACTGGATGTTATGTAAATAAAAATGATTCTTGACTCCTATTTCACATCATACACAAACATCACTTAAAAACAATTGTAGGTCTAAATATAAATGTTAAAATAATCGTACTACTAGAAGATAACATATGAGAATATCTTCATGATCTTAAGGTAGAGATTTCTTAAACAGGACACAAAAATCACTATAAACGTAGAAGAATGAGTAAGTTGAACTACATTAAAAATCAGAACTTCGCTCGTCAGGATACACCATTGAAAAATGAAGAGGGAAGCTATAAGGAGGGAGAAGATATTTGCAGCATGTGTATTTAACAAAGGATCATATCTAGAATACAGAAAGAATCTCTACAAATCAACAAGAGAAAGGCAGACAATGCAAACTAAAAAATGGACTAAATACTTGACTTTTCAAGGGGTGACCTGGATGGTGCAGTCGTTAAGCATCTGCCTTTGGCTCGGGTCGTGATTCCAGGGTGTTGGGATCGAGTCCTGCGTCGGGCTCCCTGCTCGGCGGGAGCCTGCTTCTCCCTCTCCCACTTACCCTGCTTGTGTTCTCTCTCTCTCTGTCAAATCAATAAATAAAATCTTAAAACAAAACAAAACAAAACAAAACCTTGAATAGGCAGGTTCCAAAAGAGAGTATGCTCAATAGGCTTAAAGGAACTGCAATTTAAAACCCAAATTCATTATTACTACATGCCAACCAGAATCGCTAAAACAGACCAGAAAACCTGACAACACTAAGTTTTGCCTTGGCAAAAATGTAGAGCATGTAGAACTCTCATTAATTCTCTTGGGATACAAAAATGGAAACATCTTTGTAAAACTGTTTTAGAGTACTTACTAAAGACGAACATATGCATACTCTCTAAGTCAGTAATTCAGGTCCTAGGTATATCCCCAAAAGAAATGCATACACGTGTTCAGCGAGAGATACGTACAAGACAATGGGTAGCAGTACGATTCATCATGACCCCACACTAGAAACAACCCAAATTTCCATCAATTGTAAAAAAAGATAAATTGACGCATATTTATACAATAGACTGCCAAAGCAATGAGAAGGAAAGCACTGTTGTTTCAGCTAATACATGAATCTTACAAATATAATGAATGAAAGAAACCAGACATAAAAGAGAACATAGTGTATCATTCCATTTTCATGAATTTTAAAAACAGGCAGATGGAGGCACCTGGGTGGCTCAGGTTAAGTGACTGCCTTTGGCTCAGGTCATGATCCCAGGGTTCTGGGATAGAGCCCCACATTGGACTCCTTCCTCAGTGGGGAGCCTGCTTCTCTTTCTCCCTCTACCTGCTACTCTGCCTGCTTGTACTCTCTCTCTGTCAAATAAATAAATAAAATCTTAAAAAAATAAAAAATAGGGCGCCCGGGTGGCTCAGTGGGTTAAAGCCGCTGCCTTCGGCTCAGGTCATGATCCCAGGGTCCTGGGATCGAGGCCCACATCAGGCTCTCTGCTCAGCAGGGAGCCTGCTTCCTCCTCTCTCCTCTCTCTCTGCCTGCCTCTCTGCCTACTTGTAATCTCTCTTTCTGTGTCAAATGAATAAATAAAATCTTTTAAAAAAATAAAAATAATAAAAATTAAAAAAAATCAAGAACAGGCAAATGGTTTTAGAAGTAAGAATAGTGGTTATCAGTTTGGGGGCAGGAGTTTTGGGGTGCTGTTAATGGTCTATTTCTTTTTCAGGATACTTATAATACAAGTATTTTCACTTTGTGAAAATTCACTGAGCTCTGTACTTACATATGCATTTTTTCAGTGTGAATATTATATTAAATCGTAGTAGATTTTTGGGGCACCTGCCTGGCTCAGTTGGTAGAGCATGTGACTCTTGATCTCTGGGTTGTAAATTTGAGCCCTACTTTGGGTATAGAAATTACTTAAAAATAAAATCTTTAAAAAAGAATAGTAGAGGAACGCCTAGGTGCCTCGTTAAGCATCTGACTCTTGGTTTCAGCTCAGATCATGATCTTGTGGGTTGTGAGATTGAGTCCTATGTCAGGCTCCACGCTTTCTGGAGAGTCTGCTTGAAAAGTCTCCCCTTCTGCCTCTCCCCCCACTCACATGCACACACATTCTCTCTCGCTCTCTCAAATAAATAAGTAAATCTTTAAAAAAATGTGGGTGCCTGGGTGGCTTTGTTGGTTAAGCATCTGCCTTCAGCTTAGGTCATGATTCTAGAGTCCTGGGATCGAGCCCTGCTCAGTGGGGAGCCTGCTTCTCCCTCTACCTCTGCTGCTCCCACCATCCCCCTGCTCTCTCTCTCTCTCAAATAAATAAATAAAATCTTTTTAAAAATTAAAAAAAATAGATTTTAAGATTCTAGTTTTGAACTGACAGAAGATTCACAGTATTAAAAATTTTTACTTTTTTTAATTTTTTTAAAAGATTTTTACTTATTTATTTATTTGACAGAGAGAGATTACAAGTAGGCAGAGAGAGGAGGAAGCAGGCTCCCTGCTGAGCAGAGAGCCCGATGCGGGCCTCAATCCCAGGACCCTGAGATCATGACCTGAGCCGAAGGCAGAGGCTTTAACCCACTGAGCCACCCAGGCGCCCTAAAAAATTTTAAATATAGAAGGGGAAGTTGTTAAAAGTCCCCTTCCTACCTGTATGTCCAAGCTATCCAGTTCCCTCACAAGCAGCCGATGGTATTTTTGTGCATCCTTCCAGACATATTTTTTGAATATGCAAGCAAATAAATATGTATATAATTATACATACACAGCCTTTTTTTATATGTATGGCAATATTCTGAACATGTTAGTCTACAGTTTGCTTTTCCTTTCCATACAGTAGTATATAAAGAAATGCCTTATTCCTTCTTAGAGCTGCATAATGTACTACTGTATAGATGTCCTATGATTTATTTAACAAGTCCGTCCTCTAGATGGAATTTAGGTTAGATTATTTCCAGTTGAGAAACTTTCCTGATCCTGATCTATGTTGGGTTAAGTATCTATTTTCCCAGGCTTCATTTTAACTTTTTCCTGCAGCCCTGCACAGGTTGATATGTAGTGAAGTAATACAGAAGGGTAAAGTAGAAATAATTTGTCTATCTCTCAATTCTTTTTTATTTTTTAAAGATTTCTTTATTTATCTGAGAGAGAGAAAGAGAGAGACAGAGAGAGGGAGCTTGCATGCGCAGCAGAGGTGGGGGTGGAGGAGAGAGGGGCAGAGGAAGAGGGAGAGAGAAACCTTAGCAGAGTGTGCCGAGCATGGAATCTAATGCAGAGCTCAGTCTCATGATCCTGAGATCAGGACCTGAACCAAAATCAAGAGTTGGATGCTCAACTGACTGCGCCATCCAGGTGCTCCATCTACCTCTCAATTCTTTTTTTTTTTTTTTTTTTTTTAAAAATTTTTTTGGGGGACCAAAAACTTTATATTNAGACTTCATATTTTTAAAAGCAGGTAACACCAAAGTACTATGTAGTGTCCGTATTCATTGCAAAAATAATTACTGGAACTTTCAAAACATTGAATAAATAAGCTGGATCACTGGTTACAACTAAAATTTTTGGCCAATATACAGATTTTTGTTTAAGGTCTAGGCGTGATTTCTACATAATATTATTCATGTGTATTCCCTCTACCTTGCAATTCTTTTTTTTTTTAAGATCTTATTTATTTGTCAGAGAGAGAGAGAGAGAGAGAGGGAAACCACAAGCAGGGGGAGCAGCAGGCAGAGGGAGAAGCAGGTTCTCCACTGAGCAGGGAACACAATGTGGGATTCGATCCCAGGACCCCCGGGATCATGACCGGAGCTGAAGGCAGACGCTTAACCCACTGAACCACCCAGGTGCCCTACCTCTTAATTCTTAAAAGGAAGACTGAATGATTGCAGAATTTCAAAGCTAGGAGGGCTGGAAGAGATGCAATGCTGAGTTTCCTTGCAATTGATTTCTTTAAGATACTGATGAAAGCTAAGAATTTTTCCAGAAAAATATGCACACATGTAAAATTTTGCATATAAATTTTGGGGTTGATAGACCACTTGAAATCCCTCAATGGGTTCTAGATTAGGAATCTGCTATCTGGCATAACCCCACCAATTTGAAAATTGGGAAGCTGAGGACCAGGGAAGGGGGTGAATCTCATAACAAGTTAATTGCAGAAGATAGTCACTTATATTTCTGTTAAAGTAATGCCAGCAATATTCCCTCTCCTTTCGTTAGCTGATGTCACAGCCCAGACTGGCGAGGGAAGCTACCCATTCCTTCCCTTACCCATTCCTACCCATTCTCTTCCCAGAGAAAAATGGTGAACAAATTGATTTGAAAGATTGATTTCTTTGATATCAAGATGGGATGATTAGAATTTTTTGTATAATACTTTGATTTATTTTCTTTCTCCTTTTGTTTTCTGTTCAGCCCAAGAAGAAGAGGGCAAAAGTGGAAGTGAGACCCATTGATCTGGGGACAGATTATGAATATGGGGTTTTAAACATTCACCTGACTGCATACGACATGGCTGTGGCAGAGAGTTATGCCCAGTATGTTCACAACCTCTGCAACCATCTATCCATTAAAGTTGAGGAAAGGTATGAAGGAGGCCTTTGCATGGGATGTTCTTGGTATGAGTAGCATGCTCTGCTTTGTTGTTGTTGTTAAGTGAGGTTTTGAAATGTAATTTACATTTAGTAAAATTCACCCTTTTTAGGCATATAGTTTACCACAATCAGAATATAGAACAGTTGCATTAACCCCAAAATTTCCCCTGTACCCAGGTGTAGTCATATCCCTGGCAACCAACAATTGATTTTCTATCTGGTTGTTTTAAGTCTCCAGAACATCATGTAAATGGAATCATACAGTGTTGTAGCTTTTTGTGTCTGGCCTCTTTCACTTAGCGTAATGTGTTTAAGATTCTTCCATGTTTTGGAAATCTTTTATTGTTGAGTAGTATTCCATTAAGTGGTAGACCTTAATTGCTTTATCCATTCACCAGTTGATGTACATTTGCGTTGCTTCCAGTCTATTGGTGATTGTGAATAAAGCTATCATAAGCATCTTCATGTAGGTTTGGTGGGCCATATATCTTTTCTCCTGGATAGCTACCTAACCCTGGGATTTGGGGGTTGTATGGTGACTGTATGTTTAACTTTATGAAAAACCACCATCTGTTTTCCAAAGTGCCTTCATCATTTTGTTTTCCCACCAACAATGTATGAGTTATGGTAACTCTTTTTCCTGGTCAGCATTTGATATTGTCAATTTTTTTTTAAGATTTTATTTATTTATTTCACAGAGGGAGAGAGACCACAAGGAGGCAGAGAGGCACGCAGAGAGAGGGGGGGGGAAGCAGGCTCCCCACTGAGCAGGGAGCCCGATGCGGGCCTCGATCCCAGGACCCTGAGATCATGACCTGAGCCGAAAGCAGAGGCATTAACCCACTGAGCCACCCAGGCGCCCGTCAATTTTTTTTCTAAAGATATTCTAATGGATATATAGTGGTATCTCATAGTTTTTAATTTTCATTTCCATAAATAATGATTTTGAACGTCTGTTCATATGCTTATTTGCCTCCTGTATATCTGCTTTGCTGACATGTCCAACTCTTTTGTCCATTTTTAAAATTGGGTTTTTTTCTTATTATTGAATTATGAAAATTCTTTTTCTATTTTTGGATACCAGTTTTCTTTTTCCCCAGTATGTGTTTTGAAGATATTTTCTCCCTGTCTTTGACTTATCTTGTCATCTTCTTAGCTGAGTCCTTTGGAGGGCAGACTTTTTTTTAAGTTTGAAGAAGTTCAGTCTATCAGTTTTTTCTTTTATCATTCATTCTTTTGGTGTTATATCTAAGAAAACTTTATCTAACTCAAGATCACAAAGATATTCTGTGTTTTCTTCTAGAAGTTCTATAGTTTTAAGTTTTACATTTAGGTCCATGATTCTTTTTTTTTTTTTTTGTATATGGTGTGAGATATGGGTCAAAGTTCTTTTTTTTCCTCCTTCATATAAATAACCAGTTGTTCCAATACCATTTGTTAAAAAGATTTTCAATCTTTATCAAATTGTCTTAGCACTTTTTGAAAGTCAATTAACCATGTGTATGTGGGTCTATTTCTGGACTCTATTCTGTTATGGTGATTTATGTATCTATGCTTATACCAATACCATACTGTCTTGATTACTGTAGCTTGATGACTGAAACTACAACTTTGGTTCTTTTTTTCAAAATTATTTTGGCTGTTCTAGTTCCTTTGGCTTTCTATAAAAATTTTAGAATTAGTTTGTTGATTTCTACATAAGGAACCTGATGGAATTTTATTGGGATTGTGTTGAATCTGTAGGTCAATTTGAAGAGAATTGACACTGATTTTGATTCCCCTGATCCATTAACAAGGCATATCTCCCCATTTATTTAAGATTTCTTTGCCTGCTCTGCTTTTCATTTGCTCTTTGGATTTGCTGGAAAACTGTAGGGGAGGAGAACTAACACTTACTGGCTATCTAATCCAGGCCAGGCACTTTACATATCTTATCTCAGTGTTTCAGAAAGCATGGAATGGCCTGTAGTTTACTTTAAATAACATTAAATCACATGGTGAGAAATTTCTTCCCTTTTAATTCTCATTCAACCTAATTACCTCAAGGAGAAATTCTTTGTGTGGTTCTGGTATGTCCTTAACACCACTGTAGCACTTCCTAATCTTCATAACAGAGAAGGGGCCTCAGACTCAGAGTCTTTGGCTAACATAGTATCTAGCTGGAATTTTTACAACATTTTTTTGTTTTTGTTTTACTTTTTTTTTTTTTTTTTAAGTAAGCTCTAGGTCCAAAGTGGGGTTTGAACTCACAACCCTTAGATCAAGAGTCATGTGTTCTACTGACTGAGCCATCCAGGCACCCCATTGTACTTAGAAAAAAAAAAAAATTCTCTTGATGGTAGCTGATACTGGTCTTCCATTTATAATAGTAATATAAAATCAGGCTAATTGAGATATAATTTACATTTTGTAAAATATACCCTTTTAGTGAACAATTTTCTGAATTTTCACAAATGCACACAGTAAATTCCATCATACTCAAGATATAGAACATTAGGCGCCTGGGTGGCTCAGTGGGTTAAAGCCTCTACCTTCGGCTCAGGTCATGATCTCAGGTCCTGGGATCCAGGCCCGCATCGGGCTCCCTGCTCGGCGGGGAGCCTGCTTCCTCCTCTCTCTCTGCCTGCCTCTCTGCCTACTTGTGATCTGATCTCTCTCTCTATGTCAAATAAATAAATAAAATCTTTAAAAAAAAAAGATATAGAACATTTACATTATCCCAAGATGTTCCCTCCTGCCTTTGTAGTTACTCCCTCCCCTTCTCCCAGTCTCTCATAACTACTGATCTGTTTTCTGTCCCTATAGTTTTGCCTTTTCCAGAAGGCGATGTAAATGGAATTATACAGGATTTTTCCTTTTGAGTCTGACTTCACTTACAATAATGTATTCGAGATTCATTTCTGTTGTTGCCTGTATCAAGTAGTTTGTTCCTTTTTGTTGGTGATTAGCATTTCATTGAATGGATATATGTTCGTTTATCCATTCAGTAGACGAAGGACATTTGTGTCATTTCCAGTTTTTGGCAGTTATAAATTAAGCCACTATAAACATGTACAGGTTTTTGTGAGAACATGAGTTTTCATTTCTCTATGTAATTGCTGGGTCGAATGGTGAGTGCAGTGGATTTTTAAATTTATAAGAAACTGCCAAACTGTTTTCCAGAGTGGCTATGTGTACCATTTTCTTTCTCATCAGCAGCATGAATTCCAGTTGCTCTCCAAAAAGTTTATTTTTTAAATTAACTTTTTAAGTGAATTAATTTAAAAATATTTAATAAGTAATCATTTGGGTGGTTTGTCATTGTGGCAAGGTAATACATGGCACAACATGTGGATATGGGAAAAGTTATACTTTCTTACTCATTAGGTAGTAGTATATTCCCATTTTACAGATGAGGAAACCAAGGCTGAGAAAGCCCAAAAAAGTCACAGAACCAATAAGTGGCCTAGATTTAACCCATTTCTGCCTGACTCCAGTATTTTTAATTATAGGGGGTCTTATTTTAAATCCTTAAGCTAAATTTGAACTTTTAAACCTTTATAAGTTAGTGTAACTGTGCTAAACATGCTGTCTAGAAGATTGGATAATAAGCTGTGACTTTAGCTCTCACAGCTGATAGTACTTAATTGTTTTAGGACTAAGGATGTGCTTTATCTTTTCATGATGCCCCAGAGAGTTGGTTACTCTTTCAGTACTTGACACACACTTCTATCATGTCACTTTAGTGCTCTGGCTGTAATAACCTATTCATATGTCAGCTCCCCTCCCCACTGATAAGCGAGCACTGTGTTCTCTTTTTATTTCTTTAGCATCTAACACAAGACCTGCCACATGGGGGACATTAAACCATTGTTGAAAGAATGACAGGTTCTTGAATATGACTGCACAATCCAATTGTGTAGTATACATGGGATACATTTCCTAAAGTTTACTGGAAGTGCTTTAATTAAAATCAATTAAAAAAACTACTGATTGAGCCTTTTCCCACTATGTGGTAGATATTGTACTAGATAGACATCCTAACTAGAGGACACTAAGGAGAATGTCCCTGATTTCAGGGTGTGTGTGTGTACAGCATAATGTGCAAGGTGGTAAGTGAAGGATAAAGTGCAATGTCAGTTCAAGGAGGCTGAATAGCATAATAATGTAGAGCGATGTTCCTCAAAGTGCCACTCTGCAAAGATATCAGAGCTTATGCCAAAATGTACATTAGTGCTTTGCTTCCTTCATCCAGAAAGTTTCACTATTGAAAAAAAAAGTCTGCTGAATTAAATAGCATGTTTAGTGCCTGTTGCCTGCTTCGTAGCTTGTCACGGACTGATGATAAGCAGTTTGTTCACCAGCAACTTGCCTATGGACCATACTTTGAGTAACAAATGGTTGTGAGTACAGGCTTTGGAATCAAACTGCCTATGTTCAAATTCTAGTTCTTTTTTTTTTTTTTTTATTTGATACAGAGAGAGAGATTACAAGTAGGCAGAGAGGCAGGCAGAGAGAGAGGAGGAAGCAGGCTCCCTGCGGAGCAGAGAGCCCGATGTGGGCCTCGATCCCAGGACCCTAAGATCATGACCTGAACCGAAAGCAGGGGCTTTAACCCACTGAGCCACCCAGGCGCCCTCAAATTCTAGTTCTACCAGCTAGTGGCAACTGACCTTGGTAAATTCTGAACCTCAGTTTCCTCATCTATATAATGGGGATGATAATTTTCTTATAACTTTAAATTCTGGAAATTAAATAAGATAGTATATGATAGCACCTAGCAGAGAGACTGGAACATTGCAAATGCCCTGTAAATAACATTGTTATTAATAATTAATGAGAAGTTTTTTTTTTCTAGGTGGCAGGGATTAGGGGTAGCTTTTGTGGTGGCAAAGAGGTATTAAATGTCATTTACAGAAATGTTATCGTATCTACAGTAGCTCACCTCCCTGGAATGGTGCTTTAAATTTTCAGAAGGGCTTCTTAAAAGGTTCTGTATTTAAAACCTGGCTGTGGAAAGCTCTGGCTTCATTTGAGTAAAGGCAGGAAGGCAGTAGCATTTGTTGAGCACCTACTATTAGCCGACCACTCTGGCTTTTTTTGTATAATGTTGCTTAATTCAAACAAGCACCATGCACATATTCACGAATCAAAGCATTGACTCTATAGCCAGACTGCCTGGGTTTTACTCTTGTTCTGCAGCATTCTTATGGTGTGGCATTGGGCAGTTAAACTCTGTATCTTGGTTTCCTCATCTGTAAAATGAAGAGGCTAAAGTATATATAATATTATATATTATAATATTAAATATATTGTAACTGTTCCCAGCAACAATTGGCTGCTATTATTTTAATTGTTATTAATATAATAGAAGTTTGTCTATGATCATACATCTAATAAATGGTAAGGTCTGGATTTGAACCCACTTTTTTTCAAATTCTTAACTCCTCGTAATTAGTTCTCCATACAGCTTTCAGTGTGATCTTTTTAGAATGGAAATATGATCAGGTTACTACCATACTTAAAGTCCTTCTATGGCTTCCCATTCCTCTAGGATCAAATTTAAAGTTCTTCACATGGCTTGCTAGGTGCCCTATGGTCTGGGCTTGCTTCTCTTGCCTTAACTCATATTTCCGTTTCCCTCTTCCTTTCCCTCCAGTTAACATGGACTTTGTTTTTTATCCCCTTCCACCTCAGGACCTGTGCATTCGCTTGCTCTCTAAAGCTCTGAATACTCTTTCCCTTTACGTAACTCACCCCTACTTCTTTCTTAGGCTTCATATTGGATGTCACTTCTTCAGAGCACCTCATTAAATTAGGTCTTTATGTTATATATTTAGGAGAAGTAAAGGTTATGTAATTTCCCTTTCATGGTGCCCATTCCTTGCCCTCGTAATTACCTGATAATTATTGGTCTTCCTTCTTAGACTCTAAGATTTCTAAGATAAGGACTGTTTCTGCCTTCATTAACAGTTTAACCCTAAGACCTTGCCTGCAACCTGACACATAGTAAGCACTGAATAAATATTCACTGACTTGGATTGAGTTCCAATAGTCACGGACATGATTCCTAGAACAGCAGAATGAATGATGTGCTGCCTTTTGCCTCTTTTCTGCTCTTTGCTCCAAATAGCACAGAACACAAAGTGATGTTCATTTTCAGCAACTCACTGCCCTGCATTGATTGAGGTTTTCAGACCATCGTATTGTTAGGCGTTCTTACTGCCCAGCTTTTCAGAGATGAAATGATTTTCTTTTCTTCTGATTTTCATTTCATCATGATCCATTTTTCCTCTGGGAGTGGCAGGGTAGGGCTCTGACCTTGAGATGGAATTGGGCAGGGGAGTGATGTGCGGGCTTTTGTTCTATAAATGGTCTGCACTGCCGCAGCTGCAACTCACCCAGGAGAGGAGAGGAGGAAGCCTAGCCTGCAGGTCTCTTAATTTGCCCGCCTCCCTTGCTGAGCAGCTGCCTAGAGATGGAAATCTTAACTCATCTGGGAACAGCTTCCCGGCCTGAAGCTGATCTAGCCCCTGTGCTTTGTGGAGAATAAAAGCATCGCTCAGCATCACTTTCTATAAGGCAACTCTTTTTTTTTTCTTTTTTCTTGAAGTCCACTTACATTGTTTAAAATGGAGATACAAAAAAATAAATAAAAATAAAAAATAAAATGGAGGTACAGGGGCGCCTGGGTGGCTTAGTTGGTTAAGCATCCGACTCTTGATTTCAGCTCATATCATGGTCTGGGATCATGAGACAGAGCCCTGCATGGGGATCCGTGCTCAGCGCTCAGCCCTGGAGTCCGCTTGAGAGGCTCTCTCTCATTCTCCCTCTCTTTCCCCCTCTCCCTCTGTCCTTCCTGGCTCCTCCGCACCATGCGCATGCTCTGTCTCTCTCTCAAAAATAAAAAAATAAATCTTTAAAAAAAAATAAAATGGAGGTATTATTTATATTTAGCAGAGTCCACAGATATCTAAGTTCCCTAGCACCCCAGCAGGCTTCCTTGTGTCCTGTCCCAGGTAGGACTCCCCAAAGGTAGCATTACTTTGTCATTTTAGATCGATTTTTGACATTAAGTTATTTCATTTCTTCCCTTCTGTTTTTCCTGTTTGATCATCCAAGTAATGTTTCTTTTTTCTTTTTCTTTTTTAAGGTCTTATTTATTTATTTGACAGAGAGAGACAGAGTGAGAGAGGGGACACAAGCAGGGGGAGTGGGAGAGGGAGGAGCAGGCTTTCCCTCAGAGCAGGGAGCCCGATCTGGGGCTCCATCCCAGGACCCTGGGATCACGACCTGAGCCGACGGCAGACGCTTAACGACTGAGCCACCCAGGGGCCCCCCAAGTAATGTTTATTGCAGAAGATTTGTAAAGTACAGAAAAGTGTAGACACTAAAGAGAAATTACCTTAACTACTCAAAGGCCTATTTTACATTGAAATGAACAGAATTCCCAGTATTTCTTTATCGAACTATGTCTGGCTTTTCAGTTAGCTCTCTTTGAGGGCCTCTCATGCCTTTGTAGATAACTGCTTCACTTTTTGGAATGTTCTCCAGGCAAACACCTATATGTTTATTCTTAACATCTTGGTAAAAGCCTATCTCACTTGTGAAGTCTTCTCTGAGCTCCCCTTCTCTCTCTTGTCCCTGTAATATTCACTCCATGCCTATTATTGGTTTTGTCTTACTGTAGTGAAGACGTTTGCCTCTCCAGAACACTCTTAGTGAGCTCTTTTATTTTTTTTTAATATGTTAAAGATTTTATTTATTTATTTGACTGAGATCACAAGTAGGCAGAGAGGCAGGCAGAGAGAGAGGGGGAAGCAGGCTCCCTGCTGAGCAGAGAGCTTCCAAGACCCTGAGATCATGACCTGAGCCGAAGGCAGAAGCTTAACCCACTGAGCCACCCAGGCGCCCCTTTGTGAGCTTTTTTTTTTTTAATGATTATTTGCCCCAGGGGTACAGGTCTGTGAATCATCAGGCTTACACCTTTCACAGCATTCACCATAGCACAAACCCTCCTCAGTGTCCATAACCCATCCACCCTATCCCTACCCTCCCATCCCCCAGTAACCCTCAGTTTGTTTTGTGAGATTAGTGAGCTCTTTTAAAGCACAGTCTGCATATTGCCCACCAGCATGCCTAGGACAGAACAGCCTTTCAGAAAATGTTGAATGAATGAATGAATGAGTGAATGAATAAACGAATCAATGACATCTTGCTAAAGTAAGTGTTGAAGAATAAAATGCATGCTCAGTGGCATGCATGGACAACTCCCACTTCAGTCAGTCTTATCTACAGAATGTCAAGAAGGAAAAATAGCATTTTGGAGTGCTTTTTACTTTCTTGAAATCTTTACATAGTTATTTTATTTGCTCTTCCATGACAAGTCTATGAATGTGTTCTTATTCATGTAGGGAAGTTATTACCAAATTTGAATTGGAAGAGAAGGTCAGAGATTGTGCTGGAAAGTGGGAAGGAATGTTATTTAGGGAGGTTACCTGGAAGAGTTTGTAATACCTAGCATTTACTGTTTGTAAGAGCAAGGGAACTGGCATTTGTAGGCATATTATGACAGGCAAATTGCTTATGTAATGTCATTTAACCATTGCAACAACCTTACGAACTAGATATTATTATCCTTTTTATCTCCATTTTGTAGCTGAAGAATCTGAGACTCAAAAGCTGGATTAATTTGTCCAGCGTTAAATAGGTGTTAAGTGGCAGAGCCAATATTTAGATCCAGGACGGACTGTTGTGTCTCTCTCTAATTCATTTTCCATTATTTCCATTATTCATTTCATAGAGGGCCATGCCCCTTGCTATCAATTGAGGAAGCTTTGTGTGACATGAAAATTCAGGAATTCTACTGTTGTTATTTCATTTATCTTCATTTTTTTAAAAGATTTTATTTATTTGTCAGAGAGAGAGAGAGCACAAGCAGGGGGAATGGTAGGCAGAGGGAGAAGCAAGCTCCCCACTGAGCAAGTAGCCCCATGCGGGACTCGATCCCAGGATCCAGGGAGCATGACCTGAGCCCAAGGCAGACGCTTAATCAACTGAGCCACCCAGGCATCCCTCATTTATCTTCATTTTGGTGAACTTTTTGATAAGATGAACACAGCAGTAGGACCACATTTCTGTGTAGCCATCAATCCTATCTCATTACTACGCCTGATCTTCACACATTGATGTAGGCCTAGATTGTAATCCTCTTTATTCTGGAAGAAACTGAGGCCCAGAGATATAGGTAACTTGTCTTAGTAAATATTGCTAATAAGCTACAGGGCCAAGATTTGACCTTAAATCCAGTGTTCTTTTCACTGCTATGAAGCTGTACATAACAAGCAGTCTCTACAACAGTATTTCTCAAGCTGGGGACATTTAAAAATGTCTGGAGACAATTTTTTTTTTATGATTTTATTTATTTATTTGAGAGAGAGAGAGAGCATGAGCAGGGGGAGGGGCAGACGGAGGGGGAGAAGGAGCCTCCCCACTGAGTGCAGAACCTGAGACGGGGCTCAATCCCAGGACCCTGAGACCATGACCTGAGCTGAAGTCAGATGCTTAATTGACTGAGCCGCCCGGGCGCCCCTGAGGATAATTTTTATTGTTACCACTTCAAAGGGTACTACTGTCATCTTGTGGGTAGAGATTAGGAATACATGGGCCAGCCCCCTACAACAAAGAATTATTTGGTCTAAAATGTTCATAATGCTGTGGTTGAGAAATCTTGCTCTTTGAAAACAGTTGGGTTTCATGCCTCATTTCTCCAGAAGAGGTGAAATACCCAAGGTTAGCCTCCACAGTGATGACATTGATTCTTTGAGAATTGGCTTTTCTTTAGTAGCAGCAAATAAGTTATTAATCACCAGATTTTATTCAGTGTTGTGTCAGGCAACAACTAAGGATGCAGAAAGGCATTCGACATGGTCTGTCCCCTTAGGGAGTTTAGAGGCTTTTGGAGAAGGTTTAGGAGGAGCTGGTTCCTTCCCCCTGGCTGCAGAGGAAGAGCCCTAGATTCCAGGAACAACTGCATTGCAGCAGTGGCTGTACTCAGGGACTCTCCTGGTGGAAGTGGCGCTGCTGACTAAAGAGAGCCTTCTTCATAGCCCCCTCTTCCTCCCCACAGTTATGCTATGCCCACCAAAACCATGGAGGTGTTGCGGCTGCAGGACCAAGGCAGCAAAATGCTCCTGGACTCCGTTCTCACAACCCATGAGCGAGTGGTTCAGGTAGGTACTCTGGGAGAACCTTGAAACATATTTGCCTCTCCTAGTTCTCCTGTCCCTTTTTTTCTCCTCCTACCATGCCCTTCTCTTCTTCTTCTTCTTTTTTTTTTTTTTAAGATTTTGTTTATCTATTTCACAGAGGGAGAGAGATCACAAGGAGGCAGAGAGGCAGGCAGAGAGAGAGAGGGGGAAGCAGGCTCCCCACTGAGCAGGGAGCCCGATTCGGGCCTCGATCCCAGGACCCTGAGATCATGACCTGAGCCGAAAGCAGAGGCTTTAACCCACTGAGCCACCCAGGCGCCCCCCTTCTCTTCTTCTTGGCTGCCCCTTGAATGATGATGTTCTTTAGGGTTTGGTTCTTGATCCCTCCATCTCTCCATATGTAATCCCTTCCCTCTGTGAAATCTCATTCATTCCCCTGGCCTTGGTGACCATCATTATGTTCTGACAAGCTTCTGACATGTATCTCCCAGTCCTGATGGGTTATATACTGATAACCCCTAGATGTACATCCCCAGTCCTGACCATTTGGGCTTCAAACCTGATATCCACTTGTTTCCTGGACTTCTCCCTTGGGATATTCCACAGGTCTCTCACACTCAGCATATGTAAAACTAATTGTAGAAGAACTGATGTTTTTCTTTTTCTTTAATCCTCCCCACCTTTGAGCCTAATGTTTAACCCTCTTTTGTCCTCTGATATCCATTCATTCACCAAATTCTATAGCTTCACTCCTAAAAATCTTTCAGATCCATCCACTTTGCTTTACCCTGTTACCAGTATGATCATGTCATTTTCTTGCTGAGAGCAAAACCCCTCCGTGGTGTCTTCCCTTTAAATCCAGCCATGGTTTCTGTTGTTTTACTGCAGAGACAGATGGGTGACAACCACACTACTATAGGGGTGCCCAGAGTTATTACAAATTCACACTTAATCTCACCCCTTTTTATACAGCTTTATTGAGAGTTTTATTCACATACAATTTACTCTTTTAAAGTGTACAATTATATGGGTTTTAATATATTCACAGTTAATGCAACTATCACCACAATTTTTGAACAATTTCATCACCCCAAAAAGAAGCTACCCATTTACAGTCACGCCTCTTTCCCCAGCTTCTGACAACCACTAATCTCTTTCTGCCTCTATGGTTTTACCTCTTTGGGGCATTTAAATGGAATTGTACAATATATGGCCTTTTATGTCTTGCTTCTTCCACTTAGCATGTTTTTGGGGTTTATCCATGTTGTAGCACATGTCAGTGCTTCATTCTTTTTTATTGCTGAATAATATTCTAACATACGGACAGCATCCCTTCTAGATCCACTCAAGAGGTTTATCAGCAAGATAATGAAAGGAATGTTAAGGTAGTATCACCTTAAATCTATGCTAACTTTAAAAATAATTAAGTACTGGGGTGCCTGGGTGGCTCATTCAGTTAAGTGCTTGGCTCTTGATCTCAGCTTGATCTCGGGGTTGTGTTTAAGCCCTGCATCTGACTCCATGCTGGGTGCGGAACCTACCTTTACTTTTTTTTTTTTTTAAGATTTTATTTATTTATTTGAGAGAGAGAGTGTACACACATGCGTGTGGGGGAGGGGCAGAGGGAAAGGGAGAAGCAAACTCCCTGCTGAGCAGGGAGCCCCCTGGGTAGAGCTTGATCCCAGGACCCTGGGATCACGACCTGAGCTGAAGGCAGACTCAACCCATGAGCCACCCAGGCGCCCCACGTGGAGCCTACTTTAAAAAAAATAAATAACTGGGCGCCTGGGTGGCTCAGTGGGTTAAGCCTCTGCCTTCAGCTCAGGTCATAATCTCAGGGTCCTGGGATCGAGGCCCGAATCGGGCTCTCTGCTCAGCGGGGAGCCTGCTTCCTCCTCTGTCTCTGCCTGCCTCTCTGCCTGCTTGTGATCTCTCTTTCTCTCTGTGTCAAATAAATAAATAAATAATCTTTTCAAAAATAAAATAAATAAATAAATAACTACTTAACAATCTAGTTTTTAAAATATCAGAAATAAATATTTGGGGGGAGAATAAATTATTTGGGATACAGATCTTAAAGATCTAACTTGCCACTCAGGCCCCAAAGGACAAAGTTTGGACTCTTTAGTGCCTCAATACCTTTATGATTCTTTTCCTGGTTTTCCTCTTCTCACCTCATTCGTTGTAGCCTCACATGGAACTAGTTTTAATTCCCTAGTATGGGGCTATGCATCCACATTTTACTGAGTATCGTTTCCTCGGCCTTGAAAACCCTCCATACTACTGCTGAATTCTCCCAGTTTACTCCTGTTTTTCTTTGAAACTCCACCTAGAAGTTACCTTTTTTGGAGGCTATCTTTCACCCCACCCCCCAAGTTAGGTAGAGGTTTCTCTTGTGTGTTCCTGCAGGCCCCTGCATGTCCCTCTACCACACATCTGATTCACCTCTGGATTCTTCCCGCAGGGTCTGACACCAATCGGGTTTATGTGGGTAAATCTAAGTCGAGTTGGAAAGTTGTCCCGGACTTGATAACCTCTTGGTCCAGTTATGACATCCATTGTCTACAGGGGCAGGTATTGGGGCCATGACTATGCCGGCAAGCAGACCAGACCCCTTGACTGATGGCAAGAGAAATCCTGTAGCGCCTGAAACCAGCTCTGCGTGTTGATCCTCCACCCACAGGCCCTGTAGCTCTGCTGAAGCTGACATTTGAGCCCATGCCATGTCTGCCCAGTGACCTGGGTTTCACTACCCTCTCTCAGAGCATCTCCTTTCCTTTTGCAGATCAGCGGTTTGAGCGCTACATTTGCAGAGATTTTCTTGGAAATAATTCAAAGCAATCTTCCTGAAGGAGTCAGATTGTCGGTGAAGGAGGTAGGTGCTAGTTTGAGAAGAGGCCCCCTGGTGGCCCACCTGTGCTCAAAATATGGATAAGAGCATCTGGCTTTAGAACAAACAGAAATGTGGATAATAAACAGGAAAGCTGTGCAGACCGGTATTACCGTGATCATTTTTCTGGCCCTTCCAGTGCATCAGGGCTGATGCTGTATGGACCACAGGAGCTGAACTCCATCACAGTATCCTGATGTTAGGGGTGAGCCCATAATTGTGTATAGAAAGAACATGATTCAAGATTATATACAGTATAATTAATCAGAATACAAATATGGAAATATACTTTAAAGAGGAGTTTTCTGAATCTTCAAGGCTTGACTGAGAAATGAATGCCAATCAGAAGGAACTTTGGTATAGAAAGCTTGGAAAACATTAGGAACCTCAGCCTAAACACTGAGTGTTTCGGTCCATTTGCCAAGGTAAGCCTTGTTATGACAGAGATCCATCAGGTCATTTTAGACTTATGTCATTTGCTGCATCCAGCTCTCCTTGTTCTAAGCTCATGCTTATTAATCTTCTTCTTGTTACTTGGGTTTCACATAAATCTGTATACAGGAGAAAATGTGCTGGTCATGCTGACTTAAATATTCCAGTCCCTACTTCTGTTATTTCCAATCGTAGGTGAAGAATTTGGGCGTTCTCTGTCTTTAAGTAGTTCTAATGCAATACTCGTAGCATTTGACATTCATTCTTTATATGTCCAACTTCTCTCACCAGACTCTAAGTTCACTTAAGGCAGGGAGGAAGTCCGATTCAGAATCCTTGGTACCTAATACAAGTCTGGTGTATAGTAGATACTCAATAAAAGTCAAATCTGAATCATTCTCTATAGAGCTGGCTGGATTTTTTTTTTTAATGCTGTGTATGTTTGAATAACTGAAAGCTGTGCGATAATTCCCCCTTATTTTCTTTTTCTTCTCCCCAGCACACTGAAGAAGATTTCAAGGGAAGATTCAAAGCTCGGCCAGAACTGGAAGAACTGTTGGCCAAGTTGAACTAGCTCATTACAGACTCTTTCATGTCAGGAGGGGTGATATTGAGTACCAAGGGGAAGATCTTCCTGGGTGGTCAAAGTTAAGCAGGAGACCCTGACTTTTAGCTATCATAACTACCCGTCCCCATTAGCTACGAATGCCTAATGCCTCCTCTCTTGTATGGAGGAGTGCTTACCAATTGTCACCACTTTCCTTTGACCCAACCTAAGACATTCTCCATCTAATAAAAATCTGCAACTGAAGGGCATGTGTGTGTGTATATGAGAAATCAGTCCATCCTGTGGAATATCTTTTACTTTTTCATTTTAAGATTTTATTTTTAAGTAATCTCTACATCCATTGTGGGGCTTGAACTCACAACCCCAGATCAAGAGTCATATTCCACCAACTGAGCCAGCCAAACACCCCTGTGGAGTATCTTTAAGGGATTATATTTTCTCTTTAGCACAGAAGCATGTTTCCCTTTAGTATTTCCCCAGTTAGAGTGATCTCATCCTTTCAAGCAATCTGGCATGAGTCTTTTAGTGAAACAGAGGATCATAACATAAGTAAACCCCCTATGGATAGAAGGCATAGGGATGGAGATTTTGGCTCTGTATGTGAAAAAAACTCTCCAGATAGAATCAGGGTCTGGCTGTAGTGAAAAAATACTGCTTTGTGGGTAGTGACTTGTCATATTCAGGCAGATGTTACATAACTGCTAATTAGGGTTACCTGGAATGAGTTTATGCGAAGAATTAAGGTTGATCTTGGTCAGAGGTCAGAAAACTCCTGCTTGTGAGCCAAGTCCCACTGACTGCCTGCTTGTTTTTTTTAAAGTAATTTATTGGGATGAAATTCAGAAACCACAAAATTAACCATTTTAAAGCAGACAATCCAGTGGTATTTAATACATTCACAATGATACACAACTATCACCTATATTTAGTTCTAAAACTCCATTGCCTGTATACTGGAACTGAGCCATGGTCGTTCACTTACATATGGTCTAGGGCTGCTTTCAAACTGACAGAGTAGTTGTGACACAGACTATAAAACCAAAACATTCATCATGTGTCCTTTCTAAAAAGAGTTTGTCAAACCCTGATCTAAGTCACTGGTTCTCAAACTGAGTGTGCATCAGAATCACCTGGGGGGCTTTTTAAACACAAATTTTTGGACTCCACCCCTATTTTTTCTTATTTAGTAGATCTTGAGTGAGGGCCTAGAATTTGCATTTATTTTTTTTTAAGATTTTATTTATTTATTTGACAGAGAGAGAGAGATCACAAGCAGACAGAGAGGCAGGCAGAGGGAGAGGGGGAAGCAGGCTCCCCTCTGAGCAGAGAGCCCAACGCAGGGCTCAATCCCAGGACCCTGAGATCATGACCTGAGCCGAAGGCAGAGGCTTAACCCACTGAGCCACCCAGGCGCCCCTAGAATTTGCATTTCTTACACGTTCCCAGGTGATGCTGATGCTCATGTGACTGATCCAAGTTTACCTCTTTGAGGCCGCCTGGGTGGCTCAGTGGGTTAAGCCTCTGCCTTCAGCTCAGGTCATGATCTCAGGGTCCTGGGATTGAGTCCCGCATAGAACTGTCTGCTCAGTGGGGAACCTGCTTCCTTCTCTTTCTCTCTGCCTGCCTCTGCCTACTTGTAATCTCTCTGTGTCAAATAAATAAATAAAAATCTTAAAAAAAAAGATTACCTCTTTGAGAACCAGTAGTCTAAGTGAGCTCTATCCTATTTTGAGCATTTGTGAGTTCATACTTTTGTACATAGTAGCGATCATTTATTGAGCTAGACCCTGTGCAAGGTACTACATGAGCTCTAATCCTTACACCAGTCTTTTAGGGTGTATATATGAGTGTGCACGTGGATGTGTATCAGTGTGTGTGAAAAGGTTATGTGTGAGTGCATGTGAGTATCTGAGTATGTATCTCACATTTACTGAGCCCTCATTATGCTATGTACTTGATGCTAATTATCCTTGAGGTTGATGGCATTATCCCAGTTTTATAAATGGAAAAACTGAGGTTTGGAGAGCGAAAGTGACTTCATTCTCCTGAAAAGTCACATAACTAGTAAGTGGCAGATCTTTCTCTCCTGCTGCTGTGGGGTACCCCTACATAGAGGTCTGTGGGAGCCCAGAGCATTCTTAGCATTGCATGTACTTTTCTAAAACTCAACAGTTTCAGGGCGCCTGGGTGGCTCAGTGGGTTAAAGCCTCTGCTTTCGGCTCAGGTCATGATCTCAGGGTCCTGGAATCGAGGCCCGCATCGGGCTCCCTGCTCGGCGGGGAGCCTGCTTCCCCCCCCCTCTCTGCCTGCCTCTCTGCCTACTTGTGATCTCTCTCCCTCTGTGAAATAAATAAATAAAATCTTTAAAAAAAAATTAAAAAAAAAAAATAAATAAAACTCAACAGTTTCAGTCCTGAAGTTATTTTGGTTTCTTTGCCTCGGTCTCTAAAGGCAACAATAGGAAACTCAGATTTCCTTCTAAGGTATAACACTAAGGGAGAGCTGTCAAGATAGCAGTTACCACCAATTAAAATGCTTCTCTGAATTGACATTGAAGGTTCAGCAGGCCACTCCTTTCAAGTGAAGCCCAGTGGAGTGTGGGCAGAATTTTCCAGGTGAGGACTGGTATTTTGGTTGTAGAATTGCTCATTGCTGAGTCTCCTTTAGGGAAGATTAAAGAGAAGTTGCTAATGGATGAGTGCAATCTGGGGAGATGTATAGAGACAGGAAGATCAAGATGAATAAACAGATAGATGTACACAAATACATACACATGGCCCCCATGTCCTATGGACTCTGTTTAAGAACCTGGAAAATAGCATTCTTTTCGTTTCCGATGTTTGCTTGTTAGTGATTTGTGCAAGCAGGACACAGGATTTCATAAATTGACAAGACACTAGAGCTGAAGAACATGAAGACCCAGCTAGCCTAACCCTCTCCTTTAGCGAGTATAGGTTAGGGGCCTAGGAAAGGAAGTGCTCTTACCCAAGGTCACAGCACACCTCACTGGCAGGCCTTGGGAGCAGGATTCAGAGCTCTTGATTCCCAGTCCATCCCTTTCCATTACATCACTGAGGGATGAGTCAGGTTTCTCTCTTAAATAGGAGGCAGCTGGGTTCCGTCACCTGGAGCTCTTGTGTCACTGACCTAGTTGATGATTTATCCTCTCGCCAGAGTCAAAGAGCTTTTGTTACTCCTTAGTCTGCCCTGAGATAATGAAAGTTGCTTCTAATGCCTTATCCTGGCAAGAAGGATGGGAGGTATTCTGATTGCTAGAACCTTAGAGTTACGAAACAATTATGAGCTTCATGTGACTCTCGAGTGAGGTCCAGAAGGAAATGGACTTTCCTAGAATCACATGGCAGTGTGAATCAAATGGAGTGCAAGTTTCTTGCACAAAGTTGAAAATAACTTTCCCACCCTCCCTGAAACAACTTATAAAGGAAAGAGTCAGACAAACCTAGGCTATTCCTAGTTTCTACACTTACTAGTCTTAAGGCCTCAGGTGAGTTATTTTAACCTCATAAACCTCAGTTTTCTGATCTGTAAAATGGGAATAATCCCTTTTTAGGAATTTGAGATGGAGATAATGTATATAAATGGGCTAACAAGTGCTCATGTTGGATTACTTTCCCTTCCAAACTTCTTCAGCATATTTCTTAAAAAGTTTTTTTTAATTGAGATATTTATAATGAAACAACAGATCTTAGGTGTGTATTTGATCAGTTTTAAAAATGCTTGGGGCACCTGGTGGCTCAGTTAAGTGTCCAACTTTTTTTCTTTTTTTTAAAGATTTTATTTATTGGGCGCCTGGGTGGCTCAGTGGGTTAAAGCCTCTGCTTTCGGCTCAGGTCATGATCTCAGGGTCCTGGAATCAAGGCCCGCATCGGGCTCCCTGCTCAGCAGGGAGCCTGCTTCCCCCTCTCTCTGTCTGCCTGCCTCTCTGTCTCCTTGTGATCTCTCTCCCTCTGTGACATAAATAAATAAAATCTTTAAAAAAATTTAAAAAAAAAGATTTTATTTATTTATTTGACAGCAAGAGAGCGCAAGTGGTAGGGAAGGGGGGAGAACTGCCAGCAGAGGGAGAGGGAGAAGCAGGCTCCCCTGAAGCGGGGGGACCCTGGGACCATTACCCGAGCCAAAGGCAGACGCTTAACTGACTGAGCCACCCAGGTGTCCCAAGGGTCTGACTCTCGATTTCAGCTCAGGTTATAATCTCAGGGTTCTGGGATTGAGCCCTGCATCTGGCTCTGCACTCAGCCAGAGTCTGCTTGTCCCTCTTCCTCTGCTTCCCACCCCCACCCCTTAAATAAATAAAATCTTAAAAAAAAAATATGCAGTCACCCATCAAACCTATACTTCTATCAAGAGAATGCTTCCATAACCCCCAGAAAGTTCCTTTACATTCTTTAGTCATTCTTTTTCAGAAGCAACCATTAATCTCATTTCTAGTGCCACAGATCAGTTTTGCCTTTCTAGTACTGCATATAAATACCATATAGTATATATCCTTTTGCATCTGACTTCATTTACCCTGTTTTATCCATGTTGTTCTATTAGTAGTTCATCCCTTCAGCATACTTTTAGTTTTGAATGTTCCTTTGAATGTGCCTAGAATCGCTGTGATAACATGAGGGGTAGGCAGGAGAGATGAGACGGAGGGGAAAGGAGAGACGAGAGGGAAGGTCAATGGATTGGGATTCAGAACAGCTGGGTGCTAGGTTTGGCTCCATCAATACACAACCTTTGGGATAATCTGTTTCGGTCTTCATTTTTACAGATGAGATCATTGGCCTAAGAGGGAAACAGACTTGTCCAAGGTTAGCCAGTGCCAGCCAGGGATTACTCCAGTTCACTCAATTCCTGGTTTAGTGCACATTACTGAGATTTTGAGAACTGACTTTTTATGTGGATTAGTAACTTCCAAGAGGACTGAGTGCCTGGGTTGAATTGGCAATCTTCTAGTTAAGGCCAACAGATTCCTCAGCTTCACGTTTCAGTTCCCTTCCTCTGGCTAAGGATGCCTTCTTCTGCCACCATAGAAGGCTGGAATTTGCCAGCTGTGGACTCTAAAAGCACAGGTTTACTTAAGGAAGAAAAGCTCTCTGAGCATGCATTGGTTGTGTCTAGAACTAGACCTGCTGGAAAGGTACTGCAGAGAGAGGTGGCCAAAGTGTCTTGTGCTGGTTTAATCTGTACTTTGACCTCTTTGCATCATTTTTGTCTTCAAAGGTGTGATCTCCCTGAAGAATCCGAAATGATTCATTTAGTTCTTATAAATCCCCCTGGGATAACTTTCATTTCCAGTCATTTCAGGTTTAGCTCACCATTTAGACAGAATGCCCATGCTCTGAAAGATGCCCAAGATGCAAAGAATGAAAAGTTTTCAGAAGATAGCTGCTAAAGAAGGAAAGAATCCTTCCCTTTTCTGCCTGCTTTAAGAGCCTGCTGGAGCAGAGTAGGGAGCCCTATCATTCTATACAGTGGGAAGTATAAGGTTTCAACCTGGACTGGCTCCAGTTCTCTTTGGATTTCTAGTCAGCAGCTCAAGGACTTAGCCTGGCAACTTTACCTGAGGGAGGGGGAGTGGGAGGTGTCTCTTATTACTCACCTAGTAAAACACATTACCATGCAACTTTGTACTGAGCACAGGCCAAGTCCCCAGCCAAGGACCTTGCAGGGAAGGGCCAACTCATGACCCAGCCAAGAAGCCTCTCCACTCGTCCCTGGCACCAAGCCTCTGTACAGAGGTATAGATTGTTCTGGACAAGCATGGACCACCTTAAATTACAGATCCATGGCTGTGGGCTCCAGGGTGAAAGACTTAAAAAAACATACCCATCTAGAACACTGTGGACAATGTGCATTGGTTAACCTCCTTTTTGTAAAACACTAAAAAAGCCAACCAAAAAAAAAAAAACCCCAAAAAACAAAAAACAAAACAAAACAAAAAAGCCAACCAACCCAACAAACCTGTAATATTTACATAGTAAATGCAGTTAATTACTATTTGTTAAGAGTCATACCAGGCAGTGGAAGATTATGAGAGCACAGAACAGAGAAGAGCATAGACTTGAGAATAAGACACACTTGAAAGTCTAACCCCCCAATCTAACCTTTATTTCCTCCTCTGTAAAGGGGAGTTAATGGAGTTAATGAGAAAATGTAACTCAGGAGAGTGCCTAGCATACAAAAATAATCACATTAACATTTAGTAAGTGCTTACTACGTACCAGACACTGTTTCTAAGCTCTTTACCAAGGTTAATTCTTTCAACAAGTCTATGAGGAAGATCTATATTTATTAGTTTTAAGGCCTATGAGGAAGGTTTTATATGCATTTTTCAGGAAAAAAAAAGATCCTGAGATGTTAAGTAATTTGCCCCAAACCACACAGCTAGTATGTGGTATAGTGGGATTTGAAAGCAGTATGTCAGAGATTGAGAGCAAACTTTGGAACTAAACAGCCTGAGTTAAATGCTTCAGAAATATTATATAACAATAATTATTATATATACATTATATATAAATAATAGTGGTAAGTTGAAAAATGCTAATACTTTTTATTATTTGCTATTTACATATTATCCCTCATTTAATTCTTTTTTTTTTTTAAGATTTTATTTATTCATTTGACACACAGAGAGAGAGATTACAAGTAGGCAGAGAGGCAGGCAGAGAGAGAGGAGAGAGGAGGAAGCAGGCTCCCCGCCGAGCAGAGAGCCCGATGTGGGCCTCGATCCCAGGACCCTGGGATCATGACCTGAGCCGAAGGCAGCGGCTTTAACCCACTGAGCCACCCAGGCGCCCCCTCATTTAATTCTCTATGCCAAAAAAATTCTCTATGGGGCGCCTGGGTGGCTCAGTGGGTTAAAGCCTCTGCCTTCGGCTCAGGTCATGATCTCAGGGTCCTGGGATCGCTCTCCCTCTGTGAAATAAATAAAAATAAAATCTTTGCTTCCCCCTCTCTCTCTCTGCCTGTCTCTCTGCCTCCTTGTGATCTCTCTCCCTCTGTGAAATAAATAAAAATAAAATCTTTTAAAAAAATTCTCTATGTCTATTAAATAGGAATTATTCCCATTTACTTGAGGAAACAGGTTTGAGTGGCAACTGAGCCCTCTGCCCAAATGCCTTCTGTGACCCACCCAGTGTTATCTCTGTGTTAGAGGTGGAGTCTTATAAAAAACTTGCTCTTAGCTAGTTTGGAAGCTATCCCTCCTGCTAGTGAGTCTTTCTGTCCTTCCTCGCCGCTAGAATCCTACCCACCCACCCCACAGACTGTTATTTCTATTTTAATTACACAGATTAATATATAGATACATTCCTGCTATAAAAGATTTGAATATTTAAGCAAATAAAGTCCTTAATGATGGAAGTTTTACACAGTGACTATTTATTTACTATATAAACAATGTTTCAGTGAACATAATATTATACACCTTATAAAAATATATTCAAGGGCGCCTGGGTGGCTCAGTGGGTTAAATCCTCTGCTTTCGGCTCAGGTCATGATCTCAGGGTCCTGGGATCGAGGCCCGCGTCGGGCTCCCTGCACAGTGGGGAGCCTGCTTCCCCCTCTCTCTCTCTGCCTGCCTCTCTGCCTCCTTGTGATCTCTCTCCCTTTTGAAATAAATAAATAAAATCTTTAAAAAAAATAAAAATAAATAAAAATATATTCAAGAGGGCTCCTAAAAGAATTGCTGTTGAAATGTATATTTTCAATTTTTTAAGTTTTTATTTTAAGTTATCTCTAAACCCAACGTGGAGCTCAAATTCATTCACTGAATTTCAAGTGATTCACTGAGATCAAGTGCTGTATATTCTTCCAACTAAGCCAGCTAGTAAAAATATAAATATTTAAAATATTTATAGATCCTGGGGCACCTGGATGGCTCAGTCAGGTAAGTGAGCTCGGGTCATGACTTCAGGGTTGTGAGATCAAAGCCCACATGGGGCTCCACACTTAGCGGAGTCTGCTTCTCTTCTTCTCCCTCTACCCCTCCCCCCATGCATGTGCACACATTCTCTTTCAAATCTTTAAAAAAAAGATAAAATATTTATAGATCTCACCAAACTGTTCTCCAATAGCTTTATTAATTTATTATCCCTTCAATAGTGTGATTGTGCCTGTTCTTCATCCCCACCAATACTGGTTGTTACAAATACTTTTTATTTTTGTCAATAGAAATAGCTAATACTACTTTAACTTTGTTCAGTTTTCAGTTTGGTTGTTTGCTTCTTATTGATTTCTAGGTGCTGTGTTTTTTGTTTTTTTGTTTTTTAAGATAGAAAGAGAGAGAGAGAATCTTCATGGAGCCCGACACAGGGTTTGATCTAGGACCTTGAGATCATGACCTGAGCTAAAATCAAGAGTTGGATGCTTAATTGACTGAGCCACCCAGGCACCCCTTATTTCTAGGTACTTTTTACTTGTAGATGGTATTCCTTTCTGTTATACATATTACAAAGACGTAATGTTCCCTTCATCACTAAAGGTTCAACTCAACTAACTCCCTTCTTTGAGATTCTTGCTGACAGTTCCAGCCCTAATCTCTCTGATGATCCACACCACTGAGCAGACAGGGCCCCACCGAATCATCCCATTCTGTCTAATTGGATTTTATTGTTCTTTAAACTGGTATTCCTCTCATCTTCTCCCCTCTTTTCTCTTTCTCTCCTCCCCAGTTACCAACACAAAGACTTAAGAGTAGTTTTAGGGCTTACTATACTTCAGATTTGTGCTTCTAATATATAGATGCTCAAGATATGTGACTGATGGGGGCACCTGAGTAGCTCATATTGTTAAGTGTCTGCCTTTGGCTCAGGTCATGATCTCAGGGTCCTGGGATCAAGCCCTGCATCAGGCTCCCTGCTTAGCAGGGAGTCTGTTTCTCCTTCCCCCCTCTGCTACTCCCCCTGCTTGTGCTCTCGCTCTTTGTCAAATAAAAAAAATAATAAATGTTACTGATGATGATGAGAGCATACACCCCTTTAAATTCCAGCTTTGATGGCAGGAGTTACTCTTCCAATTCCTTTCCTACTCCCAAACACCTTACGGGGCTAGACAGAAAACAGAATGGGCAACGTAGTTCCATGGAAGAAAAATGAGAAGCGATGGCAACTGTTATTAACTGGAGAATACAACCACCTAAAAAAGCAATCATTACTCAGTTCCAGCAAATTGTCAAGCAGGAATATAAGCTCCATGATGATAGCTTCTCCATTTTTTAAGAGCTGAAAATCTGTATTTTATGTTAAATGTGCCTTTATTTATTTATTTTTTATGGCATAAATGGGATTCAGCCACTTTTTTTTTAGATTTTATTTATTTATTTATCAGCGAGACAGAGATCACAAGTAGGCAGAGAGGCAGGCAGAGAGAGAGAGGGGGAAGCAGGCTCCCCGCTGAGCAGAGAGCCCGACGTAGGGCTCAATCCCAGGACCCTGAGATCATGCCCCGAGCCAAAGGCAGAGACTTAACCCACTGAGCCACCCAGGCACCCCGGGATTCAGCCACTTTAAAAAAAAAAAAAAGATTTTATTTATTTGACAGAGAGAGTGTGCACAAAGTGGGCGGAGTGGCAGGCAGAGGGAGAAGCAGGCTCCCCGCTGAGCAGGGAGCCTGATGTGGGGCTTTTCCCAGGACACTGCGATCATGACCTGAGCCGAAGGCAGATGCTCAACTAACCGAGCCACCCAGGTGCCCCTGTTAAACTTGCCTTTTTTTTTTTTTTAAAGATTTTATTTATTTATTTGACAGAGAGAGACAGTGAGAGAGGGAATACAAGCAGGGGGAGTGGGAGAGAGAGAAGCAGGCTTCCCTCTGAGCAGGGAGCCCGATGCAGAGCTACATCTCAGGGTCCTGGGATCATGACCTGAGCGGATGGCAGATGCTTAACAACTCAGCCACCCAGGCACCCCTAAACGTGCCTTTTAAATGACTCACACACACACACTAAAAAAAAAAAAAGTCAGGCCAACATTGTGTGTGAGCTGGTTTGTGAGCATGCTGAGGTCAGACTCTGCATCTGTCTGGCATATAAGAGGCACTCAATGTTTATTTTCCCATTTGTTTTCTTCCTTCCACCAGACTTTATGAAACATCCAGATCAACTAATGAAAGATAAAGGCACTTACATAATGGCTAGTAATTAGTTGTTCTAATGTTGTTTTATTTCTCCCCCTCAAACCAGACTAAGTAACATGAAGGAAGAGATCCTATTATTCATCACACTAGATCTTATTATTCATTCACACAGTAACTGGCACATGGAAAGGTCTTAGAAAAACTTGTCAGTCATGTGTTGAACCAATGACTGAATAAATGAATACCTGATTAGGTAACCAATTTACATTTAGATTGTGAATTTACTTTTAAAATTAGGCGTCCTTGTAATCAGTTTGGTACTTGGCACACTGACCCGAGATGTAGGACAGAAGAACATCCCTTAACCCCACTCTTTGTTTTACTTGGCAAATATCAGTCAATATTTAATATTGGTGGAACATGATGGGTGAGGATGAGTAGTATCTCACCATGAAAATATCACAGCTCTTTATAGCAGTCATGTCCAAACCCATGGCTGCCTTGCTCTCAACGTCAGTCTTAGCCAAAGATAATCCCCGAGTTTTATACCTTTGGCCCACACTTCCGCTGTTCAGGACTTCTTCCCATGATCTCTCTGGGTGCTAGTTTCTGCAGGGCCATTCTCTGGGGATAGATGGTTTGAGGTCTCAGTGGTGGGTACTGCATTGCTCTTTCCTCCTCTGTAGCTCTTCCCGCCGCCTTGCCTGCTGTTCACTCATGCAGTCCCTGAAGGCCTGTACCTGTGGCTGACACTGGCGCCAGTCTTGGTGTTGGGCCATGCACTCCTGTACTGCATAATGGGAAGCAGCACAGCCAGAACGGGAAATCAGCTGGTCTAGCGGGTCCTCTTCCTCATTTTCCTTCTTCACCTGTCGGGCCCAGGTATGGCCTTGAGTTGACATCTTTGGGAATCTCTAGAACATCAGTGGAGGCAAAGTTAGAGTAGGGATGTGATTATGAGGTTCCACTATTATAAATTTATAACACTGACCAAACTGCACTGTTATAGCCTATTTATGCATTTGTCTCCCGTTGGAGACTGTAAGCTTATCTGAGAACAGATATTAGGCCTGATTCACCTTGATGCCATCAGCAACAAGCCTGGCAAGAGAACAGATCTGCAAAATGGTTTGAACTCAGTGAAATGACATAAAGTATATGAGAATGTTGAGCACAGCACTAAATAAGCTTGAATGAATTCTGCAAATGGAATCTGAATTAGGTGAAATGTCACCTTTTTGGAGCAGCTGTCTTGGATCCACCCCAAAAGAATTAATCTCTCTTCTCCTATTAGCCTTTTCCTATGTACAGAAAAGAACACAGTTTAACATTTGCGAGAGTACCCAAATATGGGTAGGGTTTGACATATAAGAGAAATGGAGAGTTCAGTGTGGCTGTAGCATAGAGTGTGCATGGGCCAGGGCAAGAGATGAGTCTGTGAGTGAGAGTGCTTAATGTGAGGTGGATTTGTCCAGATTGTGTTCCCGAGATCATCTGCTTCAGAGCACCCAGCAGAAAGTAGCCTACAGAAAGAACTTGAGAAAGGTCTGAAGGGAAATAACCTCAGCCTTTACACCCATTTCACCATGACAGGCTTTAAAGGAACTAGCACTCTTTAATGTCTTTCCTGTATCTCTCTGATTCATTCAACAAAGGATCATTGAGTACCTATCATGTATGAGGCACTATGCTAGAGGGTACAGGAGTGACCAAGACCAATTGAGTTCCTACCTTAATGGTGTACAATCTAGATAATAAACAGATTACAACACAGTGTGCACAGATATCTAAGACTAGGAACACACTGGAGGAATACCTAAGCCAGACGTGGCAGGAACAGACAGGGAAAGCTTCCTGGAGGAAGTGACTCCTAAACTGAGACTTGAAGGATGAATAGGAGTTAGCCAGAGATGGGGAGAAGGAATATTCCCAGTCAATGGAAGAGCAGGGTCACAGGTTGAGACAGGATTTAACACAGGAAAGGAACTGAAAGTTCTATATGACTGGAGAAGAGTGTATGAAGAGAACTGTAAAACAAATGAAACTGGCACTATGAGAAAGTATCCAATGACAGCAAGGTCTTGTTGGCCATGTTAAGCAGTGGGGAAGTTACAAGGATTTAAGGACTCCATAGCTTTACCCAAAACTCATTTGCTTTGGAGGCAGTATAACCTAAGGAAGGAGGGGATAAATAGGCTTTGGAAAGAGACTGGGATTGGAAACCTAGTTCTGTCACTGACTCACTGGGTGACCTTAAAAAAATCACTCATAATCTCTCTTGAAAAACACAGATAGTGTCTACCTCACAGGACTGTTGAAGGCTAAATGAGATAATGCACGTAAGAAGCCTGGCACATCCAAAGAGTTCAATAAATGAGTTTTTATTACTGTCCAGAAAAAGTACTCTGGCTTCTAAGCCAAGAGATCCAGACTTGAATCCCAGCACCACGTCTTACCACACAATCTTTTTAGCTTCCTCCTTAATAATATTTAACTCACAGGACTGATGTAAGGATTAATATGATAATGAACAAGAAATGCAAGAACGACAACAGGGCTCAGGAAATGCCACGGTACTCTTTGCCGGCTTCAGTCTTCCCTGGAGTAAAAAAAAAAAAAAGACCTATGCTTGGACATCAGGGCAGGCTACACGGTCGTCAGCTGGCCTGGACTACGAAGGAAGGGGAAAGCAGAGAAATTCAATTGTCCAAGTCACCTGCAGCTACTCTCCCACTTTAACGAGAGGACGCATGCGCGCACGCTGCAGTCAGCCGCAGTCCCACTGTGCCCGCTACGCCGCACCGCGCAAGGACGCCCTATGCAGTGCTCACCGAACAAGTTGGACACGAGAATTCGGACGCGCGTTCGAGCACGTCGGCGTCCGTTTTGCAGGCAGTTGGAACTCTTCCGACCCTCTGGCCGAAAACCAGCCTCTGGTGGCGAGCCTGAGAGCGGAAGTGGGAGGAGAGGAACCCGCCAAGCGTATTCATTGGTGGCCTCTCAGTATAGATCCCGCCCCCAGCCGTTGTCACCGCCCCTTTGGCAACCCACTTCCGGCAAAGAGCGGAAGAGGCGGGCATGTGGAGGCGGGGTTAAGATGGCGGCGCCTTTGAGGATTCAGAGCGACTGGGCACAAGCCATCAGGTGACTGAAGGCCCAGAACCGGGACCGAGGAGGGTAACGCATGTTGTCTTTGCGTTAAGGAGAGCTGTACCCAGTCCTGGATAGGGATTATCTTCATCAGTTGTTGAGGGAATCACTGGTTGTAGCAAACCCACATGGTCATTGGTTTTCATTCTCAGCAGAACTGTCCTGAGGCAACATATATGTGCTGTGATCGCAGTATCAGAACTACAATTAATGAGTTGGAGAAAGACAGGAAAACTGGGAGGCAGGAAGACTCTTGAGTGAGAAGTCATAGTCATTTAGCAGATATTTACTGATCGTCAGTTATTTGCAAATGTCCTAGTACTCAACCACCTCCACGTTGTCTTTGAGTTTATGATGAAATCTTTGTATCCTCCTTGGACCCCTAGTGCTATGTTAGATATATTGGACAGTTCTAGTTAGGAAACAATGTAACACCCACTATGTCCAGGCTGCATGCGTGTGGAGTTTAGATGAGTAATCTAAATTTAAAGGGTGGCTCCTGCCTTCAAGAAGCTGACAGCATAATTGGGGATGCGCAGCAGATCATTTGTTTAACATATTTATTGATCGTATACTGTGCAGGTTATTACTCTGCACCAGGATAAGTACAGCAGTGCCATGAATGGCAACTGTTTTTATTACTAATAGGGGTTTTTCACATTGAAACCATGGTGAAGATGAAAACAGTTTTCTGCAGTTAAGAAAATTACGCTTTACTATGTAAGCTAAAATAAAATACACATTACTTACTACAACACAGAATGTATGATAAGTAATAAAGGAAGGACACTGAGATTTACTGAGGGCCATCAGGTGCCTAGGAGAGAATGCAGGAGAGGAATCAGAGGAAGTAACTCGTCCAAGATTTTGCAGCTAGTGATAGTTACTGTCAACCTAAATCTTTTTTTTTTTTAAGATTTTATTTATTTATTAGAGAGAGAGAGCGTGAGCGGGGGGAAAGGGAGAGGAAGAAGCAGCCTCCCCACTGAGCAGGGAGCCCAATGCAGGGCTCTATCCCAGGACTCTGGGTTCATGACCTGAGCCAAAGGCAGACCTACTGAGCCACCCAGGTGCCCCTAAATCTTTCTGTTTTAAAAGTCTAGGTCTTTTTTACTATACCGTAAAAATGTTAGAGTGATGAAATAAGGATTTGTATAATTGGGGAGGTGCATTCTAAAACATGTAAAAGGTCAGTGCGAGCTGGTAGAGTGCAGACATTGTGTACTAGTCCCATGTTTCTATTCCTGCTTTCCAGGTAGCTAGGTGACCTTGGGCAAGTCATTTTTTTCCCTGAACTTTATCTTTAACATGGGGATAATAAAAGGCATTTTGTTAAATTGTGAGGATTAATGATACTGTTTGCAAAGTGCCTAGCACAGGGCTTGGGTTACAATAATCCTAGTAAATATCTAAATATAAAGTATTCATGATTTTTCAAAGCTGTGTAGCTTATAAATGAATAGTGAACTCCTTATTGTTGAAGTATTTGAATATTCATTTAACCAGCAGACATCTATGGATTAAACACTTAATTCATCAATATTTCTTTAATAAATAAAGCTTGTTTTATAATTGTGCCTGGATGAGAGATTAGACTAGATCATATCTAAGTACCATCTAAACTGAAAATTATATGATCTTCTTTCTCCCTTGCACCAGTAGCATCCTTTTCAGCATTGACTGAGCCTAATTAGTCTTTTGTCTCTCTTCATAGGAAGGATGAAGGAGAAGCCTGGCTGAGTTGTCACCCTCCAGGTAATGTCCATATGCCCAAATTGATATGCCTTCCTTTTACTGCCCTTAGAAGAGAGCTTCATACTTCCTCTCAGCTCAGACTCCTTGCACAGTGCTCACAATCTTCAAATGTTCTTGACCAGTTTATGTGTAGGATATCTTATTTAGCCCCCATCATTGCAAAAGCAATGTTCTCCTTAAGCAAATTTTCTAGATTACTGAAGCGTAATTCTTTGCCATATATTATGTATATATACCATGGATAAATGCATATATGCATGTTGATCTTCATCTTTCATCCTAGAAGAATTCCATTTCACAGTAAAACTGAGTGAGATTGCTTTAGTAGCTTTTTTTTTTTTAATGATTCATTTATTTATTTGGGGGGTAGGGTAGGAGCAAAGGGAGAGGGAGAAAAGCTCAAGCAGACTGAGCTGAGTTCAGAGCATGGCGCGGGGCTCCATCTTACAACCCTGAGATCATGACCTGAGCCAAAATCAAGAGTCGGGTGTTTAACTGACTGTGCCACCCAGGCACCTGCTAGTAGTTTTCTCACAAATGCTATAACTTTAAATCTTTGTACCTAGTTTTTAGCTCTTGAGTATATTCCCTCCCAAATTAGGTTCACCCAGGCTAGGGCTCTTTCCACTTCACATTACTTTATACAAGTACTTTCTTTTCTTTCATGAACCAATTTCCTACCATCTATTTTTTTTTAAAAGATTTTATTTATTTGACAGAGAGAGAGAGAGAGAGAGAGATCACAAGTAGGCAGAGAGGCAGGCAGAGAGAGAGGAGGAAGCAGGCTCCCCGCTGACCAGGGAGCCTGATGTGGGCCTCGATCCCAGGACCCTGAGATCATGACCTGAGCCAAAGGCAGAGGCTTTAACCCACTGAGCCACCCAGGTGCCCAATTTCCTACCATCTAGATAGATGCTTGAATTGAGTCTTCAAGGAGAACAATGTTAAATTCTTATTATTTTCTTGAGGCATGCTTCTTTTGTGCTATGTAGGGAAACCAACTTTGTACGGCAGCCTAACTTGTCAAGGAATTGGCCAGGATGGCATCCCAGAAGTTACAGCTTCAGAAGGATTTATTGTGAATGAGATAAACAAGGTAGGTTTTTATGTCTTCTAAATGACACTGTGTCTAAAACTGGAGTAGTACTCATATATCTATTTTAAATACTTATACTATTATTTATATATCTTTGTCATATTTTATTTGTATAGTAGTCACAATTTTTCTGCCTTGGATGTCAAGAGTCTTTTTTTTCTTTTGTAGTTACATGTACTTTGAGTTACTTTTAGTTGCATATACTTCCCTTATATCAGAGCTGTCTGATAGATAATGTAAGTCACATATGTAATTTAAAATTTTCTAAGAGCCACATAAAAATGGTAAAAAGAAACAGGTGATATTAATTTTAATAATATATTTTATTTAATACAATAAATCTAAAAAACTTTCAACTTATAATTAATATTAAAAATTATTAGTGAGATATTGTATATTCCTTTTTTCTTACTGAGTTTTTGAGATTCCGTGTATATTTTACATTTACCACACGTCTCAATTCAGACTTTAATTTTTTTATTGAAAATAAATAAATGAAGGTATTTAGATTGTATAAATTTACAGTTTTGAGAACATAGAATCACATACCCAAGTAGTTCCAAATATACTTAAAAAGTTTTCCAAAAACTGAGGCAAGTATCAGTTTTTAACTTAAACTTTAAACGAAATAAAAAATGCAATTCTTCATATGCACTGGCTGTATTTCAAATGCTCAGTAACCTCATGTGGCCAGTATCTACCATATTGGACAGTATAGCCTTTATAATGTATCTGGCTAGGCCTCGATGAAGACCTACATAAATAGTACTTAATAGTTTTTCTCATTGGTCTTTGATGTGAGTAGATAGCCAGACTAAGTATTGCAGAACCCATGATCTGACTTTCCTTCCTCATTCTGCAATCATTATGCTCTCGTTGGTGAGATGTGTAATTAAATTTTTTTCAGTTGTGAAATATTTCAGGTATACTGATAAGAATGGATGATACTTTGTTTTTTACATAAGACTTTAAATGTTCACTTATTCCCCTCTGTGCAAGGTAATAGGCTATATGTTATTATGTATGTTTTGCATTTGTTTTTCATGAATAGCTATGGTATAGTAGAAACTGTCAGAAGATCTGAGTTCAGGTTTTAGTTAACTCTGACACTAATAATGTGATTTTAGACAAATTACTTAGTTCTTTGAGCCTCAGTTTCCTCATTTATAAAACGGAGGTGATATTCTACCTATAGACTGATTAACAGGGAGTGAGACTGCATATGAATAAAACTAAAATCTTACAAAAGTGAGCGGTTCATCATAACGATCCTGTGGGATTGGCATTTTAAATTTCCATTTTGGATATAAGCAAACAGACTCAGAGAGGTTAATTAACCCTAATAATCAAAGCTAGGTAGACTGTATGCCAGAATTGAAACCAGTTCTATAAACTTCCAAGTATGAACACTACCTTGCAAGCCTACATTTTTCCCAGGTGTTTTACCAGTATCCATCTATAGCTTCAGTGCTGACCTCCTTTCTTCCCTTTATACTTAGGCCCTAATATAGTCCTTATCTCTTCCAACATTGTTGCTAATTTCTGTTTTGTACCTGCTGGGTCAGACAGTAAATGCTTCAGAGCATTCATTTGTTTCCTAATTGCCATGAGTCACTTTGCTATTTGATGTTGCTGCATTGTTCTATTGAACAGTAGATTATGCTTAAATACCTAATCCTGGAGGATAAAGAAGTTTGACTTTAAATTTTATCTTAGTGTGGAATGCCACACTCGTCCTCTGACCACCCCCCACCCCGCCCTGGATTTTATGTTTTGAGATCGCCTGCAGCTTTTCATTAAAGTATTTTCATTAACAGCATGATTCTCTACTGCTGATATTGGAAAGTAGCTCAGCATTTCTCTTCCTCCATAGTTTTTTATGAATTAAAGGTTTATTTGGTCAATTGATAAGCAGGAGAAAACTACTAATTCTTGAAATCTTTCACATTATTAGTCCCAAAGAAATGCAGTCTTCTGAGAACAAACGCAATTCTTACAGATGCCTGAACACTAAGTTCTTGGAGTTCCTTGAATCCTTGCTGGTAGGAATATTTAAGCCAGGATAGTTTAGCTGACATGCTAGTTTTGGGTACAGGAGGCAATTCCAAATCCAGGTCAGCTCTCTTGCAGCTCTATGGGCTTTCTTACAGGGTTAGAAGCAAAAACTCACTTAATGAAAAGCCTGCAGGCAGCCACATATGGATATGCTGGCTAAGAAAGTGCTGTTTATATAGACAGATATCCTAATTGTCTTTTTAAAGGAGTAGAAGACTTGCAATAAGAGCATTTTGATATTTAGTGATGAGAATGTTACTACTTTGAAATTGTTCTTTCTAAAGAACTGTGAGGGCCTGTGTTTGCTGTGTATATATCAGTCTTAGAAAGAGGTTTAGAAAATTTTGACTTTGGAAGACGTTTTCATTGTTCAGCAGTATTTCCAGAAACTGAGGTACTGCTGCAGAAGAGATAACAGGTTAGGGGCCCGTTGGTGAGTGTAACTCCTCAGCTCCCTATAGGAGATACACACTTAGATGGTGGTGTTGGTGTGCAGCCAGTTAGATTAAAGGACTATCATATTGCAAGAATCCCTGAAGGGTTTACTAAGTCTTTTATGCCTCTATACATGCAACCTTGAAACACCAACATCCTTAATCTTAAATGGTTACAAAGGCTGCCTTGTGCAAGTCATGTCACCTGAACCTAACATCTTTTTCTAGATATAATTTGAATGTCACCATTCAACTATGTCACCAGTGTTTCTTGCTACAGTAGTTGAAAGATATGTTGTAACGACTAGCAAAACAGGTATGGAATTAATACAGCTGTGGGGCGATGAGAAGTCTGTGATCATGGATGGACAGTTTAAGTCCTAGGTAGGAGTGGGCATGGCAAGCCTGACCAGGGCCTACAGATTGTATAAGTGTACCATAATTTACCAGTTTTCTCTGGTAACTATAGATGTCAGTAGTCTTTTTTTTTTTTTTTAAGATTTCATTTATTTATTTCACAGCGGGAGAGAGATCACAAGGAGGCAGAGAGGCAGGCAGAGAGAGAGGGGGAAGCAGGCTCCCTTCTGAGCAGAGAGCCCGATGCGGGCCTCGATCCCAGGACCCTGAGATCATGACCTGAGCCGAAGGCAGAGGCTTTAACCCACTGAGCCACCCAGGCGCCCAGATGTCAGTAGTCTTAACATTTTTTCTATAAGTTCCTTTAGGCAGTAAGGTTAGCTTTTAGACTAGTCTTTTAGATGCTAGACTTAGAGTTTGATGGGTGTGGTTTCCTCCTATCCGTTAATCCTGTTCCTTGCCCCACTGCTAACACAGTACTGGTGTTAGGTTTTCTTTTAAAAATTAATGCTCTCATATTTGTATCTTACTGTTGGTTTACCTTCTATGGGAGTTTATTTCAATATAAAAAGATAAGGGCTAAGCAATACCAAATTACATTGCAGCCCTTTGCAGTAAAAGACTGCTAATCGCTAAGGGAGTAGTAGTGTTGGGACCTGGCAAAGGAGGGTTAGAGAGGGTACATTTAAAAAATTAGAATTTCCTGTCATCCTCCTGTTTTAAGAGCCTTTCATTCCACTGGAGTAACTTTACTGATGAATTTCACCTTTCCTTCTCTATTTAGAAAAGCATTCATATTTCTTGTCCGAAGGAAAATGCATCCTCAAAGTTTTTGGCACCATACACTACTTTTTCCAGAATTCATTCAAAGAGTGTAAGTATTTTGATAAAATGAGACTATAATGGCATGTTAATTTTTCATTTTATCTGCTTGAGTGCTATAAACATATTCATAATTAATGTGTCTTTCATTTACTGTGTATTGTTAAGGTGCTAAAGTGTGATATGCTTGGCAAAACTGGTATTTGGGTCCACATAGAATATGTATACAAATCCACTCACTGGTAATCTTAGAGAATGGAATTGTCTGAAGTTTACTTATTTATGTTTTAGCAGAGCTGCCTAGTGGCTTTGGGGAAATGATAGTAGCTTTGTTTATGTAATTTGCCATTGCTCATATTTCTGTCTCATTGCCTACAGGACAGGGACATTTTATCAAAATTCAGTACAGCATAGTGAGGAGTAATTTTCAGAGGTTTCTATGATAATGCCCTTTATACTACCATGGTCTTTTTGGAAGTATAAATCAGAAATACTTGGATAAACTGGTTATATTAAATCCTTCCATTTTATTGTGTGGTACATTTTACAAAATGGCTATTTTTTATCCTTCTTATAAAACAGACATAGATTTAGTGATGAAAATTTAGGAAATATAAAAAGGTGAAAAATCACTCACATTCTACAACCTAAAGTAACTATTGTGAAGTTTTGTTACAAAGGCTGTATTAATAATATAGTAGTAATAGCTAACATTTATTGGTTGCATGCTGTGTGTCTGCACCATGTGAAGCTCTGTGTATTATTTCACTTGGTTCTCCTTGTCTTTTTTCTTTTTTTCTTTCTTTTATTTTAAAAGATTTTATTTATTTATTAGAGAGAGGGTGAGAGAGAGAGAGCTCACAAGCAGAGGGAAGGGCAGAGGGAGAGGGAGAAGCAGACTGCCCACTGAACAGAGAGCTCAATGCAGGACTTGATCCCAGAACCCTGGGAGCATGTCCTAAGTTGAAGGCAGATGCTTAACCAACTGAGCCATTCAGGCACCCTGCCCTGTCTTTTTTCCTTAAGTATTTTACCAAAATAGGTTTTTATAGTACATACTGTTTTATAACTTACGTTCTATTCCTTAATAATATGTACATCACTGTATGTCATTTTTCTGCATATTCTTTTTTTCCCTGCCTATTCTTTTAAGAGCTGCATAGTATTCCTACTGTATGGTTTACTACAATTCATTTTTCCAATCTTGTATTACTGGACTTTCAGATATTTTTGATTTCCCGATATTATACTTTAATGATTTGGCTAACCCTTTATTCACAAAGATAGGAAGAAATTAGAATACATTATAAAATAGAGTTGCTGAGTCACAGGGAATGCAAGTTATAAGTCTTTTGGTATGTTCTGTCTTCCACTTAATGAATTTATTGAGTTAACTATTGCCCTGCTTTCCCGTGTGAAATGTACTGACTGATGCTCACAGCACGTTCACGACTTGTAAGCTCTTCTCTAGGATCTGCATACTGTGACACTACTGGTTCAGTTGAATGGTTACCAAGGATAAGTTACATTATCAGTTATATCGTTTTTGAAATTTTGTTAATTAAATACGGTAAACCAATGTAATATGAGTATGAAAAGACAGTGATTATGTCTTTGAAAACTAAATGGGTTGCTTTGGGTGCCTGGGTGGCTCAGTGGGTTAAAGCCTCTGCCTTTGGCTCAGGTCATGATCTCAGGGTCCTGGGATCGAGGCCCACATCGAGCCCCACATTGGGCTCCCTGCTCGGCAGGGAGCCTGCTTCCTCCTCTCTCTCTGCCTGCCTCTCTGCCTACTTGTGATCTCTCTCTGTGTGTGTCAAATAAATAAATAAAATCTTTAAAAAAAAATAAAAAAAGTAAATGGGTTGCTTTGGAAAGACTTGATAAAGAAGAGTTTAAAAAAAAAAGAGAGAGAGCTGTAATAGAGGCACCTGGGTGGCTAAGTCAGTTGAGCATCTGGTTCATGATTTCAGCTCCAGTCATAATCTCAGGGTCTTGGGATCCGGCCCTGTATCAGGCTCCTGACTCAGCAGGGAGTCTGCTTGAGATTCTCTCTCTTCCTCTCCTTTTGTCCTTCCTGCTGCTAACACTGTCTCTAAAATAAATAAATTAAAAAATAACTACTATAATAGTGTGTGTGGGCAAGATAAATGCAAACCATTATGGAAAAGATTTTTTATAAAAATCATAGGTGAATTTACTCTTAGATTGCTTTATAAATGTGAATAAAGGTTTGCCTCTAAAGAAATTAAGTTATGAATTGTGCCTTTTGATTTATAGCTTATTACAAGAAAGTCAAGGTGAAACTTCCTTTTTTAACTTTAAGACTTTTTAATAATCTTTATACTTTCTTTTAAAATTTTTTAAAATTTAAATTCAATTAATTAACATAATGTATTATTCATTTCAGAGGTAGTGATTCATCAGACTTATATACTACCCCGTGCTCATTACATCATGTGCCCTCCTCAATGTCCATCACCCAGTTACTCCATCCCCCCATCTCCTCCCCTCCAGCAAACCTCAGTTTGTTTCCTGTGATTAAAAGTCTCTTACGGTTTGTCTCCCTCTCTGATTTTGTCTTGTTTTATTTTTCCCTCTCTTCCCCTGTAATCCTGTTTTACTTCTTAAATTCCACATATGAGTAAGAGCATATGATAAATGTCTTTCTCTTATTGATTTATTTTGCATAATACCCTCTAGTTCCATCCATGTCATTGCAGATGGCAAGATTTCATTTTTAGATGGTTGAGTAGTATTCCATTGTGTATATATACCACATCTTCTTTACCCATTCATCTGTCAGCATTTTTGTATCCTTTGGATAAATACCTAGTAGTACAATTGCTGAGTTGTAGGTTAGCTGTATTTTCAACTTTCTGTGGAAACTCCATGCTGTTTTCCAGAGTGGCTGTACCGGCTTGCATTCCCACCAACAGTGTAATTGAGTTCCCCTTTCTCTGCATCCTCGCCAACATCAGTTGTTTCCTGACTTGTTAGTTTTAGCCATAATGACCAGTGTGAAGCGGTATTTCATTGTATTATAATTTGTATTTCCCTGATGCTGAGTGATGTTGAGTGTTTTTTCATATGTCTGTTGGCCATTTGGATGTCTTCTTTGGAGAAATGTCTGTTTATGTCTTCTGCCCATTTCTTGACTGGATTATTTGTTCTTTGGGTATTGAGTTTGATAAATTCTTTTTTTTTAATTTTATTTATTTTTTTAAAAGATTTTTTAAATTTATTTACTTGACAGAGAGCGAGATCACAAGTAGGCAGAGAGGCAGGCAGAGAGAGGAGAAAGCAGGCTCCCTGCTGAGCGGGGAGCCGATGCGGGCCTTGATCCCAGGACCCTGAGATCATGACCTGAGCCGAAGGCAGAGGCTTTAACCCACTGAGCCACCCAGGCGCCCTAGTTTGATAAATTCTTTATAGATTTTGAAGACTAGCCCTTTATCTGATAGTCATTTGCAAATATCTTCTCCCATTCTGTCCGTTGTCTTTTGGTTTTGTTGACTCTTTCCTTTGGTGTGCAAAAGTTTTTATCTTGATGAAGTCCTGGTAGTTCATTTGCATTTGTTTCCCCTGCCTTTGGAGACGTGTTTAGCAAGAAGTAACTGCACCCAGGGTCACAGAGGTTGCTGTGTGTGTTCTCCTCTAGGATTTTGGTGGATTCCTGTCTCACATTGAAGTCTTTCATCCATTTTGAGTCTATTTTTGTGTGTGGTATAAGGAAGTGCCCCAGTTTCATTCTTCTGCATGTGGCTTTTCAATTTTCCCAACACCATATGTTGAAGAGACTGTCTTTTTTTCCATTGGATATTCTTTCCTGCTTTGTCAAAGATTAGTTGACCATAGAGTTAAGGATCCATTCCTGGGTTGTCTATGCTGTTCTATTGATCTTTGTGTCTGTTTTTATGTCAGTATCATACCGTCTTGATGATTACAGCTTTGTAATAGAGCTTGAAGTCCAGAATTGTAATGCCACCAGCTTTTCAATATTCCTTTGGCTATTCAGAGTCTTTTCTGGTTCCATACCGATTTTAAGATTATTTGTTCCATTTCTTTGAAAAAAGTTGATGATATTTTGATAGAGAATGCACTGAATGCATAAATTGCTCTAGGTAGCATAGACATTTTAACAATATTTTTCTTCCAATCTGTGAGCATGGAATGTTTTTCCATTTCTTTGTGTCTTCCTCAGTTTCTTTCATGAGTGTTCAATAATTTTCTGAGTACAGATCCTTTGCCTCTGTGGTTAGGTTTATTCCTAGGTATGTTACGGGTTTTGGTGCAGTTGTAAATGGGATTGACTCCTTAATTTCATTTTTTTTCTGTCTCATTGTTTATAGAAACACAGCTGATTTCTGTGCATTGATTTTGTATCCTACCACTTTGCTGAATTCCGGTATGAGCTCTAGCAATTTGGGGGAGTCTTTTGGGTTTTCCACATAGAGTATCATATGATCTGCAAAGAGTGAGAGTTTGTCTTCTTTACCAATTTGGATGCCTTTTATTTTTGTTGTTGTTGTTGTCTGATTGCTGAGCCTAGGACTTCTAGTATTATGTTGAGCAGCAGTGGTGACAGTGGACATCCCTGCCATGTTCCTGGCTTTAGGGGAAAAGCTCTGTTTTTCCCTGTTGAGAATGATATTCACTGTGGGTTTTTCATAGATGGGTTTTATGATATTGAGGTATATTACCTCTATCCCTACAGTGTGAAGAGTTTTAACCAAGAAATATGCTGTACTTTGTTAGATGCTTTTTCTGCACCTATTGAGAGGATCATATGGTTCTTGTCCTTTCTTTTATTAATGTAGTGTATCACATTGATTGATTTTCAGATGTTGAACCACCCTTGCAGCCCAGGAATAACTCCCACCTGGTCGGTGGGGAATAATCCTTTTAATGTACTGTTGGATCCTATTGGCTAGTATCTTCGTGAGAACTTTTGCATCCATGTTTATCAGGGATATTGGTCTGTAATTCTCCTTTCAGTGCAGTCTTTGTCTGGTTTTGGATCAAGGTAATGCTGGCCTCATAGAAAGAGTTTGGAAGTTTTCCTTCCATTTCTATTCTTTGAAACAGCTTCAGAAGAATAGGTATTGATTCTTCTTTAAATGTTTGGTAGAATTCCCTGGGAAGCCATCTGGCCCTAGACTCTTGTTTGTGGGGAGATTTTTGATCTCATATGTGGTCTTATAATTGTTTGTATTACTTCAGTGTTCATTGTGATCTCTTCTCTTTCACTCATGATTTTGTTTATTTGGGTCCTTTCTCTTTTCTTTTGGTTAAGTCTGTCCAGGGGTTTATCAGTCTTCTTGATTCTTTCAAAGAACCAGTTTCCTAGTTTTGTTGATCTGTTCTACTGATCTTTCGGTTTCTATTTCATTGATTTCTGTTCTAATCTTTATTGATTCTCTTCTCCTGCTGGGTTTAGGTTTTACTTGCTGTTCTTTCTCCAGCTCCTTTAGGTGTGAGGTTAGGTCGTGTATTTGAGACCTTTCTCATTTCTTTCTTTTTTTTTTTTTTAAGATTTTATTTATTATTTGACACAGAGAGAGAGAGAGAGAGATCACAAGTAGGCAGAGAGGCAGGCAGAGAGAGAGAGGAGGAAGCAGGCTCTCTGCTGAGCAGAGAGCCCGATGCGGACCTCGATCCCAGGACCCTGAGATCATGACCTGAGCCGAAGGCAGAGGCTTTAACCCACTGAGCCACCCAGGCGCCCGCTTTCTCATTTCTTGAGAAGAGCTTGTATTGTTATATACCTCCCTCTTAGTACCATGTTTTGCTGCATCCGAGAGATTTGGAACAGTTGTGTTTTCATTTTCATTTGTTCCCATGAAGTTTTTAAATTTTTCTTTAATTTCCAGGTTGACCCATTCATTCTTTAGTAGGATGCTCTTTAGCCTCCATGTATTTCGATTCTTTCCAAATTTTGTCTTGGATTGAGTTGCAGTTTCAAAGCATTTTGGTCCAAAAATATACAGGGAATAATCCCAATCTTTTGGTACCAGTTGAGACCTGATTTGTGACCCAGTATGTGATCTGTTCTGGAGAATATTCTATACACTAGAGAAGAATGTGTATTCTGTTGCTTTAGGATGGAATGCTCTGAATATATCTGTGATGTCCATCTCGTCCAGTGTATCATTCAAAGCCCTTATTTCCATCTTGATCTTCTGCTTAGATGATCTGTCCATTGCAGTGAGTGGGGTCTTAAGGTCCCAGGACCCTGGGATCATGACCTGAGCTGAAGGCAACCGCTTAACTGACTGAGCCACCCAGATGCCCCAAGGTCCCCTACTATTATTGTGTTACTACTGATGTGTTCTTTTTATCTTGTTACGTTAACTGGTTTATGTAAGTGGCTGCTCCCATGTTAGAGGCATAAATATTTATAATTGTTAGATCTTCTTGTTGGATAGACCCTTTCATTACAATATAGTGTTCTTCCTCATGTCTTACTGTAGTCTTTCGTTCAAAATCTAATTCGTCTGATATGAGGATTGCCACCCAGCTTTCTTTTGATGTCCATTAAAATGATAAATGGTTTTCCATCCCTTCACTTTCAATCTGGAGGTGTCCCTGGATCTAAAATGAATCTCTGGCAGATAGCATATTAATGGGTTTTGTATTTTTATCCAATCTGATACCCTATGTCTTTTGATTAGGGCAATCAGCTCATTTATATTCAGAGTAAGCACTGATAGATATGAATTTAGTGCCATTGTAAAGTACCTGTAAAGTCACTGTTTCTGTATATTATCTCTGTTCCTTTCTGGTCTATGGTACTTTGGGGCTCTCTCTTCGCTTAAAGGATCCCTTTTAATATTTCTTGTAGGGGTGGTTTAGTGATCACAAAATTTTATTTTCTGTTTGTCCTGCAAGCTTTTTATTATGCCTTCTATTTTGAATGACATCCTAGCTGGATAAAGTATTCTTGGATGCATATTTGTCTCATTTAGTGCCCTGAATATATCATGCCAGTCCTTTCTGGCCTGTCAGGTCTCTGTGGATAGGTCTTCTACCCGTCTAATATTTCTGCCCTTGTAGGTTATAGACCTCTTACCCCCAACACCCCAGCTGCTTTCAAGATTTTCTCTTTGTTTCTTAGATTTGCAAGTTTCACTATCCTATGTCAGGATGTTGACCTATTTTTATTGATTTTGAAGGGGGGGTTCTCTGTGCCTCCTGGATTTGAATACGTTTCCTTCCCCAGATTAGGAGAAGTTCTCTGCTATAATATCCTCCAATATACCTCTGCCCCCCCCCTTTTCTCTTCTTCTGGGATTTCCAATTATTGTAATACTGTTTTGCTTTATGGCATCACTTATCTCTTGAAATCTCTCCTCATGATCCAGTAGTTGTTTATCTCTCTTTTTCTCAGCTTCTTTATTCTCCATCATCTTATCTTGTATATCACTGATTCTCTCTTCTGTCTTATTTATCCTAGAAGTTAGAGCTTCCATTTTTTTAAAAGATTTTATTTATTTATTTGACACAGAGAGAGAGATTACAAGTAGGCAGAGAGGCAGGCAGACATGACCTGAGCCGAAGGCAGAGGCTTTAACCCACTGAGCCACCCAGGCGCCCAGAGTTGATCCCAGGACCCTGGGATCATGACCTGAGCCGAAGGCAGAGGCTTTAACCCACTGAGCCACCCAGGCGCCCAGAGCTTCCATTTTTTATTGTATCTCATTAATAGCCTTTTTTATTTTCAACTTGATTAGATTTTAGTTCTTTTATTTCTCCAGAAAGGGATTCTGTACTGTCTTCTTTGCTTTTTACAATCCCAGCTAGTATCTTCATAATTGTTATTTTGAAATCAATTTCTGACATCTTACTTATATCCATACTGATTAGGTCCCTGGCAGTCAGTACTGCCTCTTGTTCTCTTTCTTGAGGTAAGTTTTTTCATCTTGTCATTCTGTTCAGAGAAGAATAGAGTAATGAGAGAACAAAATAGTAATAAGGCAACAAAGACCCCAGAGAAATATACACTAAACAAATAAGAGACCTGAAACTGAAAATAAATAAATAAATAAATAAATAAATAAATAAATAAATAAATAAAAAGACAATATAATCAGACAGGTGAACAGAATAGAGCAATGCATTGGATCCCGTGTGTATTTTGGTTATTTGTTAGAAAACTAGATTCCAAAATTGTAAAGAATGAAAATCTTACATATACAAAGATAAAGTTAAATATAATAAAAGGTTAGAATGCACTATAAAACTGAAAGTTAAAAGCCAAAAAAAAAAAAAAAAAAAAAAGAAGGAGGAATATAACCAGACAGGTGAAAAGAACAGAGCAATACACTATTATCTGGGTGTATTTTGACCTATTTGTTAGAAAAAACTACATCCCAAAATTGAAAGAAAAATTTAACTACCACCACCACCACTGTGAATAGCGTAGGGCAGGCCTGCACTGACATGAAACGGGAGTATGACCAGTGCTTCAGTTGCCAGTTTGCTAAGAAGTTTCTCAAGGAGGACAGCTTCCCAGTCCTGTGCACCGACCTCTTCAAGTACTATCAGCAGTGTGTTCAGAAAGCAAGAAAGGAGAAGGAGACTTCTTGAGACGGGAAAGTAATATACTAGATTCTGATTCTGGGTGTATTTTGGTCTATTTGTGGGTAATAAAGCCCATCAATTTATTCCTTTATGGTAACTACTTTTAGGGTCCTGCTTAGGGTAGTCCATGATTTTATATATATATTCACTTTTTTTTTTTTTTTAAGAGAGGGAGAGAGGTGGGGAAGGGGCAGAGGGGAGAGAGACAGAGAATCTTAAGCAGGCTCCATGCCCAGCATGGATTCTGATGTGGGGCTCAGTCTTAGAACCCTGAGATCATGTCTTGAACTGAAATCAAGAGTCACTTAACCAACAGAGCCACCCAGGTGCCGCTATATATATTCACTTTTAATTCCACATCATAATGGGTAAGAGCACAGACTAGTGATAGACTCATTGGATTTAACTGGATTTAATTGGATTTGAATTTTGGTTCAACTGTGACCTTAGGCCAGGGTACTTACCCTCTATGTCACAGATTCTCTATTTGTAAAATAGTGGTAAAAGTAATATCTCATGGGGTTGTTACAAGGATTGAAACAGAATTTGGTCGGAAACATAGTAAGCATGATATAAGTGTTAAAACTATATAGTATTTTCTTTAAATTTTTATGTTTTGTTTTTCTACATTTCAAACTTTATTTTTGTTACTTGGTTTAAAGTAGGGATCTAACTTAATTATTTTTGAAATGATTAGCATTTCAAGGCACTATAAAGTAATCCATCCATATCTCACTCTCTTGAATTGTCATATTTATCCAATAATTAGGATTATCCCATTGATCTGTTTTTTTGTTGGAACTAAGAAATGGATCTCTGGCTTTAAACTCTGACCTAGGTTTGCATCCTGGCTCTGTTGTGTCACCTTGAGGATATTACTTAATCACTTCCTAAACCTCAGATTTCTCGACTGAAAAATAGAAATAATACCTATCTTAATAGATTTTTGAGGCTATTTTATGAAGGTAGTATCTGTTACATGTCTGGTATATAATAGCTCTTCAGTAAATGTTAGTTTCCTTTCCTCTTTAATAAAAGTTTGGAGAAAGAAGATAGCTGGTATGACCTATAATCTACTCTTCAGTGTTCTGTTACTTTGGAAGAACTGGATAGTTGAGATTTAATTACTTTTTAGATCTAGGAACTAAGACACCAAAGATATGTAAAACAGATAAGGTAACAATATTTCTGCCCCCTCCTGGGACAGTATGTTAACTGAGAGAATACAATAGAACATATCAAAGTTTCTCAACCATGGTACTACTGACATTTTTAGCTGGGTAATTCTTTATTGTAGGGGGGTATTCCCCAATTATGACAACTAAAAATGTTTCCAGACATCATCTGATGTGATGAGCTAATTTGCCCCTGGTTGACAACCACTATAATATAAGAACATAGTGCTGAAGACTTCTAGGGAGAAAGTGATAAACTTTTTTGCAGGATTAAGAAAACCTTTTGAGAAATAGGTCATTTTTTTCTTTACTCCAGCTTACTTTAAGAATACAGTATATAATACATATAACATACAACATTTTAAAATTAAATTTATTATTATTTTTTAAGTAAGCTCTGTGTCCAAGGTGGAGCTTGAACTCACAGCCCTGAGATCAAGAGTCACATACTCTTATCAAGAGCCAGCCAGGATCCCCAAATTTACTTCTTTTTATTTGAGTATAGTTGAGAGAAGTAGGTCGTTTTAAAAAATTATTAATCGTGACTTTTTTTTTTAAAGATTTTATTTATTCGAGAGAGAGAGCAAGAGAGAGCATAAGCAGGTGGGAGGGGCAGAGGGAGAAGCAGACTCCCTGCTGAGTAGGGAGCCTGACATGGGGCTCGATTCCAGGACCCTGGGATCATGACCTGAGCCAAAGGCAGATGCTTAACCAACTGAGCCACCCAGGTGCCCTAATTGTGCCCTTTTTGTATTTCTTATTCTCCTTCCCTCTTATTTGAGTTTATTATTAGGTGACTTATCCATTTATTAATCACCTCCTATAATCCAGGTACTCTGGGCGCTGGGACTATAACAGTCAATAAAACTGTTGTGTAGTGCCTACATTCTTGGGGTGTAGGACCAGACAGAATTTGCTAATAATTTGGATGTGAAATGTGAGTGAAAATGAGGAGTTGGGATCATTCCAGAATTTTCCAAAGAAGTGGATAAATTATGGTGCCATTTACTGATTGAGGTCAAGTAGTTGTGTTGATGTGAAGCTGGGGGAAATGAGAGTTCTGTTTTGAACATGGTTAAGTTTGAGGTGACCACTGTAAAGCCAAAGGTAGATGCCTAGCTGGCAGTTGAATAGATAGCACTTGAGTCAGGAAAGAGGTTGAGCTATGTTGCTTTAGGGATTAAATCTACTTCAGTGTGAGTAGGAAAGTGTTTAAATGTCTTGTTTCTGGCCTTGCAAATGGCGACAGTAGTTGCTCTTATTGATAAGGGTCATGGCTTTACTCACCTACCTAGTGTTGTTAAGGTGCTTCATTCTTATTATCAGACTGCTATCATTTGGTATTTGTTGAGTTAGTTACTATGTACATAGACTGTGTTTGTGTTAAGAAAGTGCTGGACAGGGGCACCTGGCTGGGCTCAGTCGGTAGAGCATGCAACTCTTGATCTTGGGGCTGTAAGTTTGAGTCCTGCGTTGGGTGTAGAGACTACTTGAAAATAAAATCTTTTTTTTTTTTTTTAAAGAATTTATTTATTCATTTGACACACACAGAGAGAGATTACAAGTAGGCAGAGAGGCAGGCAGAGAGAGAGGAGAGAGGAGGAAGCAGGCTCCCTGTCGAGCAGAGAGCCCGATGCGGGCCTCCATCCCAGGACCCTGGGATCATGACCCGAGCCGAAGGCAGCGGCTTTAACCCACTGAGCCACCCAGGCGCCCGAAAATAAAATCTTTGAAAAAAAAAAGTGCTGGCCTTTGTTCTGACACTTATAGAGCTTGTCATGTAGTTGGGGAGCCAGACATAGAATTGAAAAGTTAATTGATGATACTAGTATTCAGGCTTAAGGAAGGATTAAGGGTGGTAGCTGTAGTTTAGAGAAGAAAGATAGATCTGAGGGTTGGGTACTTTTGTACTAGAATGTGAAGGCAGCACTGTGTCAGATTTACCTCCGTGTCTCCAATACCCAGCAATGGGAAACTAGGAGCAGAATGTGATTATTATGAAAATCAAATGAGGGCGCCTGGGTGGCTCTGTGGGTTAAAGCCTCTGCCTTCGGCTCAGGTTATGATCTCAGGGTCCTGGGATCAAGGCCCGCATCGGGCTCTCTGCTCAGCGGGGAGCCTGCTTCCTCCTCTCTCTCTCTGCCTGCCTCTCAGCCTACTTGTGATCTGATCTCTCTGTGTCAAATAAATAAATAAAATCTTTAAAAAAAAAAAAGGAAAATCAAATGATATAATGTATTTGAAAATGTTTTATAAATGATAAAACATGATATAAGGGTTAATTGTCATAATCCTTAAAATTAAAGGATCCACAATTAAGTTAATAGTACTTTTATTCTGGGATGCCTAGGTAGCTCAGTTGCCTAAATAGCTGATTCTTGGTTACAACTCAGGTCATGATCTCAGGGTTGTGAGATCAGGCTCATATCAGGCTCCATGCTCAGCAGGGAGTCTGCTTGAGGATTTTCTCTCCCCACCCTGCACACATACATGCTCTCTCGCTCTTTCTCTCTCTCTCTCAAATAAATAAATAAATCTTAAAAAAAAAGACAGTACTTTTATTCTGAGGAACCAAAATAAAGAAGAAGAAGTCTTAGAAGGTATTAGAGGTGAAAGATATATCCCTTTAGTTCTTGCCAGACTTATTCATTAGGGCTCAACTGGCATAGAACAAAGAAAAATGGAAGGTTGGATAATTAAAGCGTACCCTGCTTTTCCCTTAATAATTTAGGTCTTAAGGGAATCCGGGAACATGTCTGGGATTATATATCTCAGTCCTACATTTCTGGAATATTTGCAGCGGGGTGTTTTTAATAAAAAGGGTATGTATGTATGCATGTGTATGATCATTGCTTATGCATGAAGTGATTGCTAATGTTGAAACTGCATGAATGAATCCGAAATTTTTGTTACTTAAATATACACATACACACAATTAGGATTTTATAGAGGGAATGTGAAGCAGTAAATTGGAAGCATCTTTGCTTTTCCTTGAATCTGTCTGGTACATTTTAGTTGACTGTCTTCTGTGTACGTGGGTTCCTAAGAATCAGGTATCTTAATTTTAAAATAGCAAAAGAGGGCGCCTGGGTGGCTCAGCGGTTTAAAGCCTCTGCCTTCGGCTCAGGTCATGATCTCAGGGTCCTGGGATCGAGGCCCACATCGGGCTCTCTGCTCGGCAGGGAGCCTGCTTCCTCCTCTCTCTCTGCCTGCCTCTCTCCCTACTTGTGATCTCTCTCTCTCTGTCAAATAAATAAATAAAATCTTTAAAAAAATAAAATAAAATAAAATAGCAAAAGAGGGATGTCTGGGTGGCTCAGTCAGTTAAGTGTCTGCCTTTGGCTCGGGTTATGATCCCAGGGTTCTGGGATCGAGTCCTGCATAAGGTTCCTTGCTCTACCACGGGGAGCCTGCTTCTACCTCTCCCTCTGCTTGCTTCTCCCCCTGCTTGTGCTCGTTCTCTCTCTCTCTCTCTCTCTCTGTCAAATAAATAAATAAATCTTAAAAAAGAATTTAAAAAAATAGCAAACAGTAGAAACGATGGAAATGATATGGAGATAGTAAAAACTTTATAGTTGAAGCAGGAGACTATAGATGATTACAAGAACTTGTTTTTGTTTTGAGAAATAAAAGATGTTGGCGCTAGCCTTGTTAGGAGATAGGTGATGACACCTCAGTCTTCACATGAAAACACTTGTCCTTTGTCCTAGGAACTGTAGGCTTGAAGAAGTCTTGGAGGAGTGTGAAACAGGGGAGATCTTTAATGTATTTCAGGGAAAGAAGAGCATTTCATTATTTATAACACCAGTTATTTTGTCTTTTGAACAGATAACATGTCTGGACATTTCCAGTGGAGGCGGCCTTGGTGTGTCTTCTAGTACTGATGGGAGCATGAAGATCTGGCAGGCTTCTAATGGCGAGCTCAGAGTAAAGGCTTTGAATATGCTTTTAGGGTCTTATACATGAAGGGTGGTCTGATAAGCCTTAGACTGGGTCACAGAAAGTAGAGTGGTGCATTCTAAATTTATAGGACCACTCCACTTCAACTGATCTTTGTTCTCCTGTTTGTTAACCTCAGAGCCATCCTCGTTCTCGGTGATTTGCCAGAACAGATTGGGGCTGCAACAGTGGAGAAGCCAGGCTTCTGGCTAATGTCTAAGTGGGTGTTCCCTTGGTATGAACTGCCTTCAGTGATCAGCTTCTAAGTCAGATTAGCTAGGCTGTTATACTGATTATACCAAGCCCCTCCCAACGTAGACAGAGTATTTTAAGAGGTGAGTAAAGGAGTCCTCAAGCCTCCTCAGCTCCTTATATGTGGAACTAGACTTAAGGATGGCTGTGAAAACCTTGGAGTTCAAATCCATAACATCTGTAGCCAGAGCTACAGGAAAGGGAGTCAGTAGCTCTTAGAACTCTACCTGGTATACAGATGAACTAAAAAGATCCTTTTGGACCTTCATAGTTTTAAAACCCAGCATGTAGTATAGCATATAGATATTTCATTTAAGGGACCAGGGATATGACAGGTAAGAGAATATCAGGGGATGGACAAAAGAACTAGCATGGAATTTTCTTTTGTTTTTCCAGAGAGTATTGGAAGGACATGTGTTTGATGTGAATTGTTGCAGGTTTTTCCCATCAGGCCTTGTGGTTCTGAGTGGGGGAATGGATGCCCAGCTGAAGATCTGGTCAGCTGAAGATGCTAGCTGTGTGGTGACCTTCAAAGGTCACAAAGGAGGTATGAAGGGTGATTTCTCCAAAAGGCTTGCGTAATGATCCCCAGAGACAAATCACCAAAAAGGTGGAAACAGAAGCTAGTTTTCTACAAAAACAAATAATTCCTCTAACTGGCCATTTAAATGAGCTGTTTCCTCAAGGATTAGAAATTCCTTTGACACTGAGTCTTGTTATTGCTATCCAGAACTAATTGACGTACACAGATAGTTTTTTTCCACAATTGATAAGTAAAAAAAAATCCTCCCCAGGAGGTTATCTGCTTATATGCTAGGGGAGAGAGAGAGAGAGAGAGAGAGAGAGAGAGAGAGAGATGTGTGCCAACATTTTCTTATTACTGGTCCTTTGAGGTGATAGTAAAAGGTGGGAGAGAGATATGTGTGCCAACATTTTCTTATTACTGGTCCTTTGAGGTGATAGTAAAAGGTGGGTGGCAAATGGCTACATCCCTACATATCCAAGATAGAGCTTGGTACTGTCAGTTCTTATGAATTNGGTCCTTTGAGGTGATAGTAAAAGGTGGGTGGCAGGCAAATGGCTACATCCCTACATATCCAAGATAGAGCTTGGTACTGTCAGTTCTTATGAATTTAAGTCACAGTTCAGATTTTAAGAATGGATTAGCCGTAGCGCCAGTTGGTATCAGGTTATAGAGACAGAACATTTTCCCTTTGTATCTGGTTTGTGGGGAAAGATTATAATTTAGCAATGTTTTATCCTTAATCGGAATGTTAAAACGGTGATAACTGTTATTCTTATTTTACAAGTTTGGATGTTTTAAAAAAAGTATTAACATCCCTAAATAATTTTTTACCTTGTTCCCACCTTTGGAACCATGGTACACATCATCTGTGTGACTCATTTGAGATTTAATTATGTATTGCCCTATACTTACTGTATTTAAGCTAGTCTTTTGCTTTGCATACCTGACTGTATTATAAATAACTTATATGGTTGAGTTTAAGTTTTATTATTTCTTTTTTTTTTTAAAAGATTTTATTTATTTATTTGACACAGAGAGAGAGATTACAAGTAGGCAGAGAGGCAGGCAGAGAGACAGGGTGAGGAGGAAGCAGGCTCCCTGCCGAGCAGAGAGCCCGATGCGGGCCTCGATCCCAGGACGCTGAGATCATGACCTGAGCCGAAAGCAGAGGCTTTAACCCACTGAGCCACCCAGGCGCCCTTATTATTATTATTTTTTTTTAATTTATTCATTTGACACAGAGAGAGAGATTACAAGTAGGCAGAGAGGCAGGCAGAGAGAGAGGAGAGAGGAGGAAGCAGGCTCCCTGCTGAGCAGAGAGCCCGATATGGGCCTCGATCCCAGGACCCTGGGATCATGACCTGAGCCGAAGGCAGCGGCTTTAACCCACTGAGCCACCCAGGCGCCCTTATTATTTCTTTATAATAATTTGTTAGGTTACATACAGATCATCTGGCAACTACATGTTAACCTTAGCAAGGTTATTTCTAAGACTATCAGTACATTGAGAAGGAATAGAAAAGATATTTGGACCCTTCCTCATATTCAGCCTGAAGAACTGACTGGTCTAAGGAGTCAAAGTGGCCTGCATAGTTGGGGAGTCCAGGAGCCAAACAGGTCTGGAGGAACCCTGAGGTACTCACCTCACATCTGGCTGTCCTTCTGAATTTAGGAGGCACAGGGAAGTTTTCCAGTGGAACAAGACATGATTGTTTATGAACTTAAGTGCATATTCGATGTCAACCCACACTCAACTTAGGAACTCCTTTGGGCGACTGCAGTTGAGTGAATCCTAAGTCGCCCCGTGTTCTTCATTTCTTCCTAGGATTATATGTGCGTCAGCTAGCTTAGAGTGAATTACATAATGTTCGTTAATCTGATTGAATCCTTTATTCATTCTTCGGCCTTATGAGAAAGTCCCAGGATGGGGTGGGAGCTTCTCTAGATACTCTAGATATAACAACTCTTGTTTTGTTTTGTTTTGAGAGGAGGGATTTTATTAGGTTGACTAGAAGTGATAAACTGGGAGAAGTGACATGAAGTCAGATCCAGGCTAATGTCTGTCAGGTCTTGAATACTCCTCCCCAGATAGTTCTGTAAAGCAGGGCCAGGTTTGGTGTTGCCCATTCTTCTACAGTACAGAAAATCAAAATTAATCTCTGATAGTTTAGCAGCATGTGAGTCACTGTCTCCAGACAAATGAATTCCAAGTTGCATTATATTGCTCCTTTTTTAATCTCTTTAGTTATAAGATTTTGAACCATGTTAGCAAAGGCCATGAACTACATAAAAAACAGAATAAAGAATTATTACTTGTGTTTGCGATCTTTAGTGGTTTCACAAGTAGTGACTAAATAAGAGAAACAGAAGATAGTGACTGTTGAACAACCCTCTGGGGTCCCTTCCCTCCTCGGGTGCTTTATACAATCACTTTGCTATCACTCAGCAAACCTTGCTTTGCTGACCCCCCCACTCCAAAAAGAAGATAGTGTTGAAAGTGAACATGGTCTTTTATTGCCTAGGTTAAGTCTTGGCAAGTGAAACATAAAAGAAATCACCAGGAACACTGTAGTGAACATAGCCTGATGCTTATTACAAAGAACCATTAGGATGCTAACAAAGTAGTTCTGTGTAAAGATCTTGTGTAAGGGATAAACTTTTGTTAGCTTAAATCCCTGGCTTGCTTATTTCTTCTAGTGTATGAAAATATGATAGTAAGTGAGGCAGTATGTAGAGTGTTTAAGCTTGGGATTTGGAGACTTATAAATCTTGGTTTAAATCTTAATTCTTCCACCTATAATCTGTATGACCTCAGAAAGTTGGTTATTAACTATTCTGAGCCTTGGTTTCCTCATGTAAAATGGAGATAGCAGTATTAAATGAGATGGTGCATATGAAGGATTTAGCATAATTCCTGGTATTATAAGTGCCCAATAAATGTTATTGTTCATATAAAAGATGAAGCCAGACTTTAATCCCTGCCAGGGAGGTTGAGCTTTGTGATGTTTTAACATATTTGTCATATGTGAAAAGCAGAAATTGTTATTTCTAATAGACTAATTCTAATTCTTTTTTTTTTTTAAGATTTTATTTATTTATTTGATAGAGACACAGCAAGAGAGGGAACACCAGCAGGGGGAGTGGGAGAGGGAGAAGCAGGCTTCCTGCTGAGCAGGGAGCCCAATGTGGGGCTCGATCCCAGGACCCTGGGATCATGACCTGAGCGGAAGGCAGACGCTTAACGACTGAGCCACCCAGGCGCCCCAACTCTAATTCTAATAGAAGTTTTCCAGTAGCAACAAATATGATCCTAGTTAATATATAATTGGTTTTCCCTTATATTTTTAGATACATATTTTATATATAAATAAAGAATTAGTGTGTTCTTTAACAAGCAGAGATGAGATTTATGTATGTTTTTAAATCTTCCTGATGAAAAGATAAACTAGTTTTGTCATTGTAATATAGTAGTCCCCCTTTACCCCCTGGGAGATACATTCCAAGACCTCCAGTGAATGCCTGAAACTGCGGATAGTACTGAACCATGTATATACTATCTTTTCCTATATGTACAAACCTATGATATGTGATAGACAAATGGATACTGTATGGATATGCTGGATGAAGTGATGTGATTCATGTCCTGGGTGTGATGGTGTGGGACAGTGCAAGATTTCATCATGCTACTCAGAACAGCATGCAATTTAAAACATATGAATTATTTATTTCTGGAATTTTCCATTTAATATTTTCAGACCGTGTTTGACCACAGAAAGTGACACTGTAGCTAAGGGGAGACTATTGTATATGAGTTTTCTTTTCTTTTCTTTTTAAGATTTATTTATTTATTTATTTATTTATTTGACAGAGCGAGAGATCACAAGTAGGCTGAGAGGCAGGCAGAGAGAGAGGAGGAGGCAGGCTCCCTGCTGAGCAGGTAGCCCAATGCGGGCCTCGATCCCAAGACCCTAAGATCATGACCTGAGCCGAAGGCAGAGGCTTTTTTTTTTTTTTAAAGATTTTATTTATTTATTTGACAGAGAGAGAGATTACAGGTGGGCAGAGAGGCAGGCAGAGAGGCAGGCAGAGAGAGGAGGAAGCAGGTTCCCCTCTGAGTAGGGAGCCTGATGCGGGGCTCGATCCTAGGACCCTGAGATCATGACCTGAGCCGAAGGCAGAGGCTTTAACCCACTGAGCCACCCAGGTGCCCTGTATATGAGTTTTCTAAGTAGCTCCAAGGTACACTTTAGTTTGAAGTTTTTGAATTGCCCAGGCCATTTAACTAAGGTTGATGAATTTGGAGGTATAGGTAATATAATCCTTTGAATAATAATAATTTAATAATCATAATTCTTTCTAATAAGCACCAGATCATTAGTAATCTATGAAAACATTGAGACCAAATGAAACACCATTATAGTTGAATGGTTGAGTTTTTTGCTCACCATGGTAGGGAAACTGCTTGCATTTGTGGAATAATTTGGGGAGGTCAGGTTGCATTCTCAGCACTTCGGCCATTATTTTCAAACTTTTCTGTATTTTCTTTAAAATAAAATATTGCCTCCAAGTAATGGTAGGTGCTTCAAGACTCATTTTTTTCTGAGATCTGAGTCACAGCCATTACTCTTTGTGTATGTATACACACACAGGTATGTGCACACACATGTACATTTATTTCCCCTTTGCTCATATGTGTGTATTTGCTTCCTAGCAACATTAAACCAGCTTAATAGTAAAACTAGATAATTTTAATGGAGTAAACTTGTTAAAAACATGCCTAGATATATGAATTTTGCTTTATTTCTTAATAAATAATAATTTATTCTATTATTTCTTTAATAAATAATAATATTTCTTAATAATAATACTTGTTTTAGTCATAGTTTCACTTAATGTTCTTATTTCCCAGACATTGGCTAGGATGTTTATATATGATTCAGCTGAATCTTTTCTTGAAGGCAAATGCTTTTTCATCTTGGTTTTTATGTTGAGGACATGAATCAGTTTGGTTTGATATCTAATGCCTTTGTGGCTACTGGTAGGTCTTTGCTCTGGCAGCTTCTCTTGCAAGGCCTTCCTACTACTTTCATATCTTCTTTCTAGAGTAATTTGTCATAGGTTCCAGTTCTATAGGGTTCCTCTTTCTTTTATTCTTGTCACCTAGGACTGAAGAGATCCATACTAGTTGCCACCATATTGTGAGAAGGGACTTGGGGGAAAATAGAGTGCTACTTCCCACTACTTTGTTTTTTTCTCATTCCACCTCTTGCTGCCAGGTCAAGGTAGAGGCTCAGCTCACCAGTGGACCCTGCTGGCAGTACTCTGCTGGGCATGATCGCTGTTAAGGGTCAAAGAATTGGGCTGCTGCCTCCTGCTTCAGTGGGAGTAGGGTAGAAGATCACTCCCTGTTTAGCCTCACTGACCTTGGGGAATGGGAAGTAGCAGTTTTTCTCTTGCTATTTGAGTAAATTCCCAACATTTTCATTTTTTTAAGATTTTATTTATTTGACAGAGAGAGTTTACAAGTAGGCAGAGAGGCAGGCAGAGAGAGAGGAGGAAGCAGGCTCCCCGCCGAGCAGGGAGCCCGATGCGGGGCTCGATCCCAGGACCCTGAGACCATGACCTGAGTTGAAGGCAGAGGCTTTAACCCACTGAGCCACCCAGGCGCCCCTTGCCAACATTTTCTGTTAGGCCACCCCTTTCCCAATCTTTTGCAACAGACATTTCTTGGAGTTAGGTTGTTTTGTTTTTATTTGTGCATTTTTTTAATCAATTCCTTGTTGGAAGCATCTGTAGTATCCTATCCAGACGTATGGGAGACAAAAGCAATAATAAGCAAACCCAGGGAATTTGTTATCTTTTGGTTTCCAAGTCCTCAGGTCCCTAGGTGACCTTCTTTCCATCTTTCAGTCTTCTTGTCTTATGTGCAGGTTTTTTTCATTATAAGGGGAAGTCCTGAGAGAGATGGGGCTACTGTCTCTTGGCCAGACCAGAAGTCACATCTTTTTTTAAGGTGGCGAGATTAATCCTTTCAATTAGTTCTCAGTGGAAGCGATAAGACGGCGATTTTCAAACTGAATTGTGATATCTTCTTAATTTTTATTTAAAAAACATGTTTTAAAGCTAAAATTAAAACTTAAGGGATGCCTGGGTGGCACAGTGGGTTAAGCCTCTGCCTTCAGCTCAGGTCATGATCCCAGGGTCCTGGGATCGAGTCCCGCATCGGGCTCCTTGCTAGGCAAGGAGCCTGCTTCTCCCTTGGCCTCTGCCTGCCTCTCTTCCTGCTTGTGCTTTCTCTCTCTCTCTCTCTCTGACAAATAAATAAATAAAATCTTAAAAAAAAATTAAAACTTAAAAACCACTGTTCTAGGACACTCCACTGAGAATTAAATCCAAACCTTTTTCTTTCTTTTTTTTTTTTTAAAGATTTTATTTATTTATTTCACAGAGGGAGAGAGATCACAAGGAGGCAGAGAGGCAGGCAGAGAGAGAGAGGGGGAAGCAGGCTCCCCGCTGAGCAGGGAGCCCCATGCGAGCCTCGATCCCAGGACCCTGAGATCATGACCTGAGCCGAAAGCAGAGGCTTTAACCCACTGAGCCACCCAGGCGCCCTCCAAACCTTTTTCTAAGTCTGTCTCTAAGGACTAGTCTTTGAACCATCCGGAAGCAAGGACTCTGTTCTATTTCTGTTTTTCTAGCACTTGAACTTGCCCAGCATGTAGTACATATCCAGTACATGTTTGCGAAGCAATGGAGTCACTTATGCAGATCCACTTTCTCTGCTCTTGTAGTTCCTTTACGATCCACTCCATCTTAGAATCCTTTTTTTTTTTTTTTTTCTCCTGCCAGGTGTTCTGGATACAGCCATTGTTGATCGGGGGAGGAATGTGGTGTCTGGTTCTCGAGACGGGACGGCACGACTTTGGGATTGTGGGCGCTCAGCCTGCCTGGGAGTAATTGCAGACTGTGGTTCTTCCATCAATGGAGTGGCTGTGGGTGCTGCTGACAACTCCATAAATCTTGGCTCACCGGAGCAGACGCCAAGTAAGTTGATAATGATATATTGAGCTTATTTTGATTCCTTATGCACCTTCAGTGTTTGCCTTAGCTTCTTCTTTTCTTCCTCATCTTTCCCTGCTTTTTGGCTGGTATTTGTATTTTCACCATAAGTTTAATATTTATTGCATACCTACTATGTTTCCATTGCTTTGGAATCTATAAAAGAAGTATATGTCATTGTTAACTACATTTAAGTAAGTACATACTTTAGGGGATGAGACTGATGCCTATAAAACAACAAAAAAATTTAGCTGGAACAACTTAATGATTCTTAATGCAAATAAAATGGTTTTTTGGAAGCAGAGAGTATTTTATATTTTAGGTTAGTGTAGATGAGAAACGTGTCACAAAGAAGTTGACTTGAACCTTGGAGGATAAATTTGAGTTGAATAGACAAGAATGGGAAGGAAGGATGGGAGAATGAGAGCTGGGGGTAGGGCTGGGACAGTTCACATTAAAATAGTTTGGAGGTGAAATTGACTATTGGGTAGACAGATATGTTTGGCTGGGTCAGAGGTTGGATTAAGAGTAGTTAGTGGGAGTCACCTGGCTGGCTCAGTTGGTAGAGGGTGCGACTCTTGATCTTGGAGTTACAAGTTTGAGCCCCATGTTGGGTACAAAGATTACTTAAAAAAAATCTTTAGGCACAGGGGCGCCTGGGTGGCTCAGATGGTTAAGTATCTGCCTTGGGATCAGGTCATGAACTCCAGGTCCTGGGATCAAGTCCCACTTCAGTCTCCCAGCTTAGTGGGGAGTCCGCTTCTCCCTCTCCTTCTGCCTTTCTCTCTGTGCTGTGCTCTCTTTGTCTCTCTCTCAGATGAATAAATAAAATCTTAAAAAAAAGTCTTTAGGGGCACCTGGTTGGCTCAGTCAATGGAATGTGCGACTCTTGATATTGGGGTTGTAGATTCAAGCTCCATATTGGGTGTAAGGATTGCTTAAAAATAAAATCTTTAAGAAAACACTTTAATTTTTAGAGCAGTTTTCAGTTCACAACAAAACTGAGCAGAAAGTACAGTTTTCGGAGTATGTGGGTGGCTCAGTTGGTTAAGTATCCAGCTCTTAGTTTTGGGTCAGATCATGAAATCAAGCCCCATGTTGGGTTCAGTGCAGAGTCTGCTTAAGGATTCTCTCCCTCTCCCTCTGCCCTTCCTCCCGCTCACACTTGCACACGCACACACTCTCTCTCAAATAAATAAATAAATAATCGTTAAAAAAAAAATGAAGCATGGTTTTCGTATATCCTCTGCCTCAGACAGCCTCCCCAATTATCCAATTATCATTTTATCAACATTGCTCATCAGAGTGGTATATTTGTTATAATTGATAAACCTACATTGACATATCATTATCACTCAAATAATTTTTACTGGTTCATTCTTGGTGTATAATCTGTGGATTTGGACAAATGTATAATGACATGTGTCTATTATAGTATCATGCAGAAGATACTCTGTCTGAAAAATCCTTTGTGTTCTACCAGTTCATCCCTTCCTCTCCTATAACCCTTGGCAACCACTGATATTTTTACTGTGTCCATGATATTACCTTTTCCAAAATGTCACGTTTGGAATCATAAACTATATTGTCTTCTCAAATTAGTTTCTTTTATTTAGTAATAAGCATTTAAGATTCCTCCATATCTTTTTTATAGCTTTTTAGCACTGAATAATATTCCATTGTCTGGGTGTACCTCAGTTTATTTATCCATTCACCTATTAAAGGATATCTTGGTTGCTTCCACGTTTTGGCGAATATGAATAAAGCTGCTATAAATATCTGTGTGCACGTTTTTATGTGGACATATGTTTTCAACTGATTTGGGTTGATTTTGTCCTTCGCTTTTTTTTTTTTTTTAAGATTTTATTTATTTGAGAGAGAGACAGAAAGAGCATAAGTGGAGAGGGGCAGAGGGAGAGGGAGAAGCAGACTCTCTGCTGAGCAGAGAACCTGATGCAGGACTCGATCCCAGGAGCCCAGGATCATGACCTGAGCCAAAGGCTGACTCTTAACTGACTGAGCCACCCATGTACCCCGCTGCCTTTCACTTTTGACACACTGTAGGTATTCTCCTGTCTTAAACTTCCCATGTAAACGTACTGTGGTCCAAGAACTAAAACTATTGCTGACCAACAGATGTTCCCTGAACTCTCTTTAGAATTAATAGAATGAGTCTTTTTCCCAAAGTGTGATACATGTGCAATTAGTGATAAGATTATTTTAGGCAGTACACATCTTCAATAGTTATATATTTGATACACACACATTTTACTTCAAACCTAAGATAGTCCATAAATATTACTTAAAACAAGGTTAAGTTTTTAAAAATTTGTTGATTTAAAGTAATTTTTTTAAGGGCGCCTGGGTGGCTCAGTGGGTTAAAGCCTCTGCCTTCAGGTCATGATCTCAGGGTTCTGGGATCAAGGCCTGCATTAGGCTCCCTGCTCAGCAGACAGCCTGCTTCCTCCTCTCTCTCTCTGCCTGCTTCTGCCTGCTTGTGATCGCTCTCTGTCAAATAAATAAATAAAATCTTTAAAAATAAATAAAGTAATTTTTAAAAAAAGATTTTATTTATTTCTCAGAGAGAGCACACAAGCAGGGGAAGCAGCAGACAGAGGGAGAAGTAGGCTCCCTGTTAAGCAAGGAGCATGAGGCCCCATGTGGGACTAGATCCCAGGACCCTAGGAACACAATCTGAACTGAAGGCAGACACTCAACTGACTGAGTGACCCAGGCATCCCAGTTTTATTTTATTTTATTTATTTTTTAAATATTTTATTTATTTATTTGACAAAGAGAAGCTCAGCGAGAGAGGAAACACAAGCAGGGGGAGTGGGAAAGGGAGAAGCAGGCTTCCTGCTGAGCAGGGAGCCCAATAAAGGGCTTGATCCCAGGACCTTGGGATCATGACCTGAGCCGAAGGCAGATGCTTAACAACTGAGCCACCCAGGTGCCCTGTTTTTGTTTTTTTTTTGTTTTTCTTTTTAAGATTTTCTTTATTTATATGAGAGAGTGGGAGAGCATAGAGGGAGAGGGAGAAGCAGACTCCCCACTTAGCAGGGAGCCCTACTTGGGCCCTGATTCCAGGACCCCGAGATTATGACCCAAGCTGAAGGCAGATGCTTAACAACCTGAGCCACCCAGGAGCCCTGTATTAGTCTCCTATAATCCATTCTCCTCAGAGCAACCATTTGTGGTCATTTAAAAAAAAAAAACCGCAAATCAAGTCATGTTGCTCTCCTTTGTCCCTACTCCCCTCCAATGACCTCCTTTTATGCATATATTAAAATCCTATCCCCTTCTCTTGGCTTATCACAAACACTTAACACTTTCTGACCTCCTCATTCCTTTCCAGCCTCATGTCATACTCCCCATATTTCGCAAAGCTCTTTGCATGACTAGTTTCTGGTTACCATTAAGATCTCAGTTGAAAAGTGGCTTCCATGGAGTTTTTCAAAAGATTTATTTATTTTTTTTTAGAGAGGCTAGGCCAGTGGGGGTGGGGCAGAGGGAGAGAGAGTGTTAAGCAGACTCCACACTGAGCTCAGAGCTGACCCAGGGCTCAATCTCATGACTCTGAGATCATGACCTAAGCCGAAACCAAGCATCAGATGCTTAACTGACTGCGCCTCCCAGGAACCCCTCCATGGAGTTTTTTTACAGTTGAAATTTAAATTTAAATTTACTTTTCTTCGCTCAGCCTTCCACCATCTACCTATTGATTAGATTTTCCTGTTTTATTTCCTTTCTGGAATTCATCACTGTCTGAAAATATCCTATTTGTTTATTTACCTATTCCACTATTTCTTATTTCCACTAGAATTCTTGAGAGTAAAGGACCCTGTCTGTTTGTATGTTACTATTTCCTTAGCACCTAGAATAGTGTCCAATACATAGTAGACCCTCCTTAAAGATTTTAGTGAATGAATAAATTTCATTTACTCCAGACCATAAGAACCTTCAGGACAGAGACTGTTCTGTTCAACATTGTACCCCTTTTCCTAATATGGTATCCTGTCACATTTCAAAGGACTTAATATTCTTAAGTTGGGTTTATTTTATTTTATTTTTTTAAAAGATTTTATTTATTTTATTTGACACAGAGAGAGAGATTACAAGTAGGCAGAGAGGCAGGCAGAGAGACAGGGAGAGGAGGAAGCAGGCTCCCTGCTGAGCAGAGAGCCCGATGCGGTCCTCGATCCCAGGACGCTGAGATCGTGACCTGAGCCGAAAGCAGAGGCTTTAACCCACTGAGCCACCCAGGCGCCCTTAGGTTGGGTTTATTGATATATATTTTACATGTAGTAAAAGTTGCCCTTTTTATCTTTTTTTTTTTCTTAATTAACTAATTTAGGGGCGCCTGGGTGGCTCAGTTGGTTGGCCATATGACTCTTGGTTTTGGCTCAGGTCGTGATCTTGCAGTCATGGGATTGAGGCCCGTGTTGGGCTCTGGGCTCAGTGTGGAGTCTGCTTCAGATTCTTTCTCCTTCTCCCTCTGCCCCTTCCCATGCTCACTCTCCCCCTCTCTCAAATAAATAAATAAAAACTAAAAAAATAATAATATCTTACTTTATTAAGTCATCTCTTACCCCTAATAGGGGGCTTGAACTTACAGCTCTGAGATCAAGAGTTGCATGCACTACCAACTGAGCCAGCCAGGTGCCCCAGAAGTCACCCTTTTAAATGATAAGTTCTGTGGGTTTTGACAAATGTGTACAGTCATAAAAAAATATGAACAGTCAAGATACAGAACATAATAAAAGTTTTTTTAAGTTAGTAACTTAATCACTAACGGGAATTCAATAAACAACCATCAGGATCTATGCTATCTGGCACTGCCAGCTGATTGGCCTAGCCGATTGCTGACATGGTTTATCTGTCATGCAGGTGAACGGGAGGTTGGAACAGAGTCGAAAATGCTGCTGTTGGCACGGGAAGATAAGAAACTTCAGTGCTTGGGACTGCAGAGCAGGCAGCCGGCAAGTGGTTCCTCTAAGACTTTGGAACTCTGGGGCATCCTGGATCACTTTGATTTTTGGAAAGCGGTTTTGGAAATATTTCTGCTTGCTCCCTGTGTTCACCTTTTGAGAAAGCTGCAGGACTAAGGGGCAATAAAGTGTATTGATTAAGAGCATGGAATTTGGAGTAAGGGCAACATTCACATCCTTGCTCTTCTACAATGGCTGTTACATTTAATAGGTTACTTAACCATTCTGAGCCTCAGTTTCCTATTCACTAAATTGGGCATAGTAGTACTCACCTTGTAGGGTTATATGATGAGGATTAGATGCTCTACTGCATTGTGACCTTTGTTAAGTCACTTTCTCTCTGGGCCTCAGTGTGCTGTATATAAAATGATAAGGCTGTGTAGATTCCCTTCCATATCCAAGGTAAGATGAAGAAATTCTTAGTCAAGGACTCATGCATTCGGGGCTCTTGATCAATTAGTGACCAGAATGCCTCTTATGGAAGAATTAGTTGAATTTTCTTCCTTCAGCCTCTGAGGTTTTGCACTGGGCACACTACTCTTCATTAAGCCTGGACTTCCCTGGGATTCGATTTTGCCTGTCAACCTCACCCGGACAACTTTAATGCTTTGGGTTGGCCACAGGTTTTGTATTTTCATTTCTTCTTGTTATTTCATTGTTCTAGTGATGTTTCCATTTTCAGAAATGACGTTCCAGGAACATCACTCTTTCTGATTGTATCGCCTCTGCACTGCTTTTCCTTCCGAAGGGAAGTCTCGGGTTTTGTTTGTTTGGCCAGGTTTGGTTTTTTCCTTTCTTTTTTAGAACATTTGAGGGAGAAATGATCAGATTGAGCTAACAGTAGAGAACAACAACAAAATCTGATAATTCCTTTTTTTTAGGCACGTGGGGAGAATTAGAATTCTTTAAATTGCCACTTTATTTAAGCTTGTTTCTTTTCCTACAAAGAGTCTCCCTTCAAAAGGTTGTCAGAAATTACATAAAGCAAAATTTAAATGTGTGAATTGCAAGTGTTTCTCAAATGGAGGGTTGTAATGAGAAGTAAAAGAAAGATGTTGGGTACTGAGGGTCCTGTGAGTCAGTGTGTTGAGGGGCAGCAGTCTGAAAACTGCAGCCGTAGGTGTGGTGGTACATACACTGTTGAAGCCCTCGGCAGGCCTGTTTCCTCTTTGGTCGTTGCTGAGTACTTTGTTTAGATGCAGAGTACTTAAAGGGAGAGGAAAGAAAATGTCTCTAAAAATAGGAAAGTTTTCTAATTTTTGGTGCCTGTTTATTTCTGAAAACAAATTCATCTTTAAGCAGCAGTTCTGGCTCCTGTTTGTTCCCAGGTGTTCCTCTTTGTTGGCTCAGATGCCTTCAACTGCTGTACTTTTCTCTCGGGCTTCTTGCTGTTGGCTGGGACACAGGATGGAAACATTTATCAGCTGGACGTGAGGAGTCCAAGGTGAGTCACCATTCATTTGCATGATGTGGGTCTTCTACAGAGTGGAAATTTTTATTAGCTTTAACAGTGATTTAGCATTAATATGTAGATGACTGTTGAATCAAGGGTATATTTTTCCATTTATAAAGGTTTTCCGGTGTGAGTTGTCTGATCTTATTATTCCTGGAATCATATTAAAAGGTAATTTGATTCCTGCTGTCATGATTGTCCTATTTTAGTGATGACTTTGGAATCTGAGCTTAAATAATGAACTAACATTTCACTTAAAATGATTGTTTACAACTTTTAACTTTAAGGAGCTCAGTAATTTTCTCGGTGGTATTAAATCTGGATTGGCTTAAGATGGATCGTTTTTTATTTTTATTTATTTTTTTTTTAAAAAGATTTTATTTATTCATTTGACACAGAGAGAGAGATTACAGGTAGGCAGAGAGGCAGGCAGAGAGAGAGGAGAGAGGAGGAAGCAGGCTCCCTGCTGAGCAGAAAGCCCGAGGCGGGCCTCGATCCCAGGACCCTGGGATCATGACTTGAGCCGAAGGCAGAGGCTTTAACCCACTGAGCCACCCAGGTGCCCAAGTTGGATCGTTACCTAAGCGGTTCAAGTAAGCCAGCTGTGTTTCTTTGTTTGGCTTTGATCATAACCTATCTGAAACAGGCTTTATTCTGGTCTTAAAGATACCCAGAGGGGGGCGCCTGGGTGGCTCAGTGGGTTAAAGCCTCTGCTTTCGGCCCAGGTCATGATCTCAGGGTCCTGGGATCGAGGCCCGCATCGGGCTCTCTGCTTGGCAGGGAGCCTGCTTCCCCCTCTCTCTCTCTGCCTGCCTCTCTGCCTCCTTGTGATCTCTCTCCCGCTGTGAAATAAATAAATAAATAAATAAATCTTTAAAAAAAAAAAAAAAAAAAGATACCCAGAGGGGCACCTGGGTGGCTCAGTGGGTTAAAGTCTCCGCCTTCGGCTCAGGTCATAATCTCAGGGTCCTGGGATCGAGCCCCACATTGGGCTCCCTGCTCAGTGGGGAGCCTGCTTCCTCTGCTCTCTCTCTGCCTGCCTCTCTGCCTACTTGTGATCTCTCTGTCAAATAAATAAAATCTTAAAAAAAAAAAAAAAGATACCCAGAGAGAGTCACACAACCTCTCCATCCCAGGATTTAACTATTTCTCCAATTCTGTCCCTTCCTCCTTCCATTTCCTTCCTTTTGTTCAGCTGACATTTATTGAATGGCTTTTGTGGGCACCTGACATTGTTCAGGGCACTGAAAAACAAATAAAAAAATACAGATTCTGCCTTTGAGGTACTTGGATTCTAACAGTAAAGACAGGCAAGTAAAAGACATTGGTGATACAGTGTGATCAGTGGGCTGACAGGGCTCTACACAGGAATTTGAGAAAGCACTGAGAAGGAGAAAGAAGAAGGTGGGACTGCTTCTCCAAGGAAATGAAGCTTTAATTGGATCTTGTCTAGTAGGAGGTTACCAAATGAAGAGAGGGGTCTATCCTGGGTAGAATACGTATAGAGAAGTGTGAAGACATGTGGAAGTATGGTACATTCAGGGATCCCTGAGTAGTTTAATATGACATATGTATACCTTGCAGACAGGGTAGCTGTGAGAAGTGATGTCAGACAGGAAAGCAGGAATTTGTTTAGAGAGAACACGTGTACCATCCAAAGGAGTTTGGACTTTACTCCAAGAGCAGGAAAGAAATTCTGGTGAAAGGTGACTAGTTTATACCTTTTCTTCCAAAATTTAAATTACTTTACTTTTGTTCTTATTTTTGCCTCTGTGGAGATTCAGGGAATGTCTGATCATTATTAGAAAATCAGCCAGGGTGCCTGGGTGGCTCAGTTGGTTAAGCGTCTGCCCTCGACTCAGGTCATAATCCCAGGGTCCTAGAATCAAACCGCCTGTTGGGCTCCCTACTCAGTGGGGAGTCTGCTTCTCCCTCTTCCGTTCCCCCTGCTTGTGCTTTCTTTTTCTCTCTCAAATAAATAAAATATTTAAAAAAAGAAGAAGAAAATCAGCCTTACAGGGGCACCTGGCTGGCTCAGTTGGTAGAGTGTGTGACTTGATCTCAGGGTTATGAGTTTGAGCCCCACTTTGGGTGGGGAGCCTCCTTAAGATTAAGAAAAAAAAACAAAGAGGGCGCCTGGGTGGCTCAGTGGGTTAAAGCCTCTGCCTTCGGCTCAGGTCATGATCTCAGGGTCCTGGGATCGAGGCCCATATCGGGCTCTCTGCTCTGCAGGGAGCCTGCTTCCTCCTCTCTCTCTGCCTCTCTGCCTACTTGTGATCTCTCTCTCTCTCTGTGTCAAATAAAGAAATAAAATCTTTAAAAAAAAAACAAAAAAAACAAAAAAAAACAAAGAAAATCAGCTTTACATATATGTTAAATTGATTCTCATTCACCTATCGCTTTCATTTCAAAGAGTCCTGACATTCTTAATATCTCACAACTATCTTTTTTTTTTACTCTCACAACTGTCTTACTTTTGTCTGTAAGCAAAACAATTAACATATTGTTAACATTGTTATCTTAAACTCTTATCAGGCCTCCCCTAAAACCTGGAGTTGTTGGTGGTGACTCAGTTCATTCAGCTCAGTGATCTGTTTAGTTAGAGACATGTTTAGATTCGTTCCATGGTGGTTTTGAGTGGATTACCTGAATCTACCATTTAAGGTTCTTGCCAGGGAAGAAACTGTATGAATGTTTAATCTCTGTCCATGTTTGTCCTATTTGCTTTTGTGTGGTTAGTCCTATATATTGAACATAGTCAAGTGTTGCTTTTGAAGAAAAAAAAGTACAATTGCTCCTTTTTCTTTGAATTCCAGGGCTCCGGTACAAGTCATCCACAGATCCGGAGCACCAGTTCTGTCCCTGCTGAGTTTCAGAGATGGATTCATTGCCAGCCAAGGTGGGTCCAGGGACCCCTTGAGAGAGATGGCTTCCTGTAGTTCATTTAAACATAGGGTTAGGGGTGCCTGGGTGGCTTAGTCTGTTAAGCATCTGACTCTTAATTTCCGCTTAGGTAATGATCTCAGGTTCGTGAGATTGAGCCCCACATCAGGCTCCATGCTGTGTGGAGCCTACTTAAGATTCTGTCTCGTGGGATGCCTAGGTGGCTTAGTTGAGTGACTTCTGATTTCAGCTCAGGTCATGATATTGGGGTTGTGAGAACGAGCCCCGTGTTAGACTCCATGCTGGGCGTGGAGGCTGCTTGAGATTCTCTCTCCCTCTGTCCTCCCCCACCCCCTCTTTAAAAAAAGATTCTCTCTTCCTCTGCCCATCTCCGCACTCCACCCCTACTCTCCCATTCATGCCCTCTCTCTAAAAATAAATAAATATAAGTTTAAATGCATGATCTTTGGTGGGACTATGGGCATGGTCCTCCACAATTCTTGGGGCATATTGTATTTATCATATAGTGTTTATCACCGTACACGTCGTGATTGTCTGTATCTCCCTCCAGTCCAGGCTCCTTGAAAGTAGTGACTGTGCCTTATTCACTGTAAAATAACTGTTTTCAGAGGACAAAACTAAGACCGATGAAAGTAAGTTACCAGGAGCCACATTTCAGTTGAATATAAGGAAAATGTTCTGTTTCATAAGAGGGAAGCTGGCACTGGAGAGAGCACTACTAACTTGGGATGGAAAAGCTTAGGCTGGTTGGCCAATCTGCAAGGTGTTGTGAACGGAATTTGGTACTAGTTTAGAAGTTGGATATAGATGATCTTTGAGGTCCTTCGGAACCCTTTTACTAGAGAGGAGATTGAAATTGCCAGATTAAGCAATTTTGAAACTTTTTATCATGGAAATTGTCAAAGAGATACAAAGGTAGAGAGAATAGCATAATGAACCTGATATTCCCATTATCTAGCTTCAACTATTACCAGTATATAGCTAATCCTGTTTCATCTTGTTTTATACATTCCCTTATAATCCCCAACCATTGTAATACTTTGAAACATATCACAGACATTGTGTTATTTCACCTGTCAATATTTATATAAGTATTTCTAGAAAATAATAATTCTTTTATTGAAAAGATGATTTTGGGGGCACCTGGCTGGCTCTGTTGATAGAGTGTGCAGCTCTCGATCTTGGGTTGTGAGTTTGAAGCCCATGTTGGGTGTAGAGATTACTTAATAAAATAAAATTTAAATTAAAAAAAGATGATTTTCTAATAATACAAGGAAGGGTAAGGTCTTATATGCTGTGTGCTGCTGGTTGGGGTATAGTTGATTAACAGATAAAGTAAAATTAATTAACTTTTGTTTCGACAGCAGTTTTTCAATTTTTAAAAAGCTTAAAAGGTTAATTAAATTTAAAAATTTTTTTTCCTGGATTCTTTACAAAGTCACAATGTTGATATGGAAAAACTTTATGCATAAAGATATTCCTTTATGCAATATGCTCTCAACCATGTAAAATAAAAATTTGCACAAAAAGGATTGGAAAAATACGTAAAAATTGTTAACACTAGTTATCTTTGAGTGGTAGATGGAGTGACTTTTGTTTTTATGTTTCTTTGTTTTTAAAATTTTCCTCAATTAACATGTACTATTTTTATATTAAGTAAAATAATAACAAAAAATTACTTTATTCAGCAGTTTACAGAACATCCCAAGTCTCATTTGTCCATGGTCTTTTAAGAAAATTAAGTTTAAAAATAAATATACTTATGGGGCGCCTGGCTGGCTTAGTCGTTAGGCATCTGCCTTCGGGTCAGGTCATGATCCCAGAGTCCTGGGATCGAGCCCCTCATCGGGCTCCCTGCTTGGTGGGGAGCCTGCTTCTCCCTCTCCCACTCCCCCTGCTTGTGTTCCCTCTCTCGCTGTCTCTCTCTCTATCAAATAAATAAATACAAATCTTTTAAAATAAAAAATAAAAATAAATATACTTTTATTTTCTTGGTATAACAACTTTGCTCCTTTGCCTCATGTATCCAGTCAAGTTTATAGATTGAAGAATAATTTGGGAGCATATTAAAACATTTATATGGACAAGTCCCTATTAAAAATCATTGTCCAGGTTAAGTTTGTAATCATATATATAAGCCTGAAGTTGCTTGCTCTGTGCCCTTGGCAGGTATTGCTCATCAACAGGCCTTCTTCCCACTGAGCTTGTACTTGTTCTTCAAATCCTCTAACCCAGCATTCTAGGCAGCGACTGTACGTCCTCATGTTTGACCCACATAATGAGACCTGTTTGCCATTCTGGGTCTTGGGATGAACTTCTTTAGGCTTGTGATGTACTGAAATAAACTAAAATACTGATTTTTTTTTTTTAAAGCTCCTTTGCATGCAGCTTTTCTTTAGTTCTCTAAATTTTTCTTTTTGCCTTTTAGGTGATGGAAGCTGTTTCATTGTCCAGCAAGACCTAGACTATCTCATTGAGCTCACTGGGCCCGACTGTGACCCTGTGTTCAAGGTATAGGCCCAAGAGGCACCTGGGTGATTCCCACCTGGGATCTAAGGCTTTTGAGGGGACTGAATCCAGCTGCTTTGTGGGCATTCCGAATGATAAAATACTTACTGATGAGATAAAAGGAAGTGAGAATTTTGAGTCAGAAGTGATTTCACCACTTTTTAGCTCTAGAAACTTGAAAAATCATTTCACCTCCTCAATCTTTCAGTTATTCTATAAAATGAAAGTATTAATGAGATAATGTATATGAAAAATAGTTGTAAATTTTAAATCTATAAATATTAGCTGTCATTATTATTATTTAAAGTTCAAGACTGGTTATCTCATTTGATTGAAAAGAGAAAAGGGGAAATAATATTTATTGACTACACATCGTGCTGGATGTTTTACATGTATCATCTTATTTCATTGTTGTTACTATTCTTGAGGTATAGGTATTATTATTTCTATTGTTTTTATACTTTTTTAAAAGTTATACAGTTAATACATACCTATAAAAATTCAAACAATACAAAATTACACAGACTCTAAAGTCCCTTTAAGACTTTTTTAGTTCCACTCTTCTTTCCAGAAGTAATCAGGATTAACAGTTCGGCACGTATCTTTCAAGTCCGTTTTTGGAGAATTTGCGTTTACATCTTTGTGTTTATGTAATTATGTAAATAATATAGTTTTATCTTTAGTTTGTGCATAACTGAAAACATTCTGTATGCATTGTATTTTTCTATGACTTTTTTATTAACATCTTAGAGCTCTTTTCAGAAAATGCATATAGATCCACTTCATTTTTTAAATCCCTGCATAGTGTTCTATATTGTGAATTAACACACCATTTTCATTTCATAAGTGAGGAAACTGGAGTCCAGAGTGATTAAGGAAGTTGTCCTAAGTCATGTAGGTACACATTTGCAAACCTGAGATTAAGCTACCTCCAGAATTCATGCTTCTTCCACTAAATTAGTGGTTCTCAACCTTTGAGTCTCAGGCTTTTTCTTTCCTTTCATTTTTTGAGGGATGATACAGATTTTATCAAATTAGGTTTTTCTATTTACAACAGGTCATCTACATACTGTTCTGCTAGTCTGCATGGCTACATTAATCCTAATAAATTTAGATTTATGTTGAGTGGGCTCAATCATACAACAACATACACAAATACAAACAAATTGTTTTTAAAAAGTAGTGTGTATATTATGGTCCTGTAAAGCCAGTTTTGATTAAAAACCTCTAGTTTCAAAAATCAGTCTGATATTGAAGATGAACTATTTTGGTCATTTTGTACAGTGCTATGTTATTGAACTACAATGTATATTTTTTAAAAGAACACTGATGAGGGGCACCATCTGATATTAACTTTAACCTTAGCTGCCTTCCCCCTTCTCTCCCTAAAATCCCTTGGCCAAGAGTTCTCCTCTGTGAAGACTGAAAAGACCTAGTGACACTTTGGCAGCAGTCCTGTTGCTGCATGGAGGTAACAGAAGCAGGCCCAGGTCCTCCTCTCATTCTCCCACACTATGCAACTCACACATGGCTCCAAAATAACATTCAGTGTTGTGCTTAAAAACTTAGGGACATGGAGAGTCAGATAGAACAAGGGAAAAGAAAATCATAGGTAGGCGCATGAAGAACTAAGCTGCTCTGTCCAACACCTGTGTAATGTGTGGTTTAACTAAATGTGGTTTAACTACTAAAAGTAAACCTACTTGATTCACCTTCCAAAGCAGAACAAGACTAAAAAGCTCAGACTTGCATTTTCTCCTATGCATAGATTCCACCAGTGGTGAGGAGCTCATAAGCAGGATCTCTACTCCTGCATTGTACGATGCATGCACACAGCATGTCTAGCCCTGAAGAGCTGCACAGGCCGGCCCTGCCTACGTAACATGCATGTGACTGTGTATAGCTCCTTCACCCCGAGAGCATCACATCCCTCAGCATGGAGGTCAGAGGAGTGGGCCCACCTGCCATTATAGCTGCTGGCTATCTGTCTGCTGCAGCTGAGGGACACTGCTTTTTGGTTTCTTTGAACCAGTCCCTGTTATTCCTAGTCTGACTAGTTGGTTCCACTGTAGGGCTGGTTCCAGTGTAGGTCTTACACACTTCCTGAATGCTCTGATCAACCTCATTTTTTCCACCTTTCCTCTGTAAATGTATCCCAAAACCACTACAACAGCTTCTGTGACAAAAACCAAGAGTAGGATGATAACAAACATGGCAAGTCTACAGTAGCTTTCCCAAATTGGGGCACAGTAGCCAGTCAGCCTGAAAATGAAAAGTGGGGCTCCATAGCGATGATCGCTGTAGCAGGGACGAGAGGATGCACATCTTCAAAGAAGTGGTCATAGTCATCATAAGTGATGAAGACAGGGGCTTCCACGTAGCCTAAAATGCCAGCCAGAATGCCAGCTGCCCCCTGTTCCCGAAGATAAGGTTGAGAAACTCCAGAAGTCTTGGAGGAGGTGATGGCGCACTGGACCATCCATGGTGCTGGCGGCCCTACTGATACCATGCACTCGCCAAGCAAGGTCGCAGTAGTGGTGGCGGAGCTTTGGCATTCATCTCAGCCCCTGGCGCCGTCACGTAGCCCCAGAAGGTGCCTCGCTCCTGCACGTAGCTGCTGCCTCAGATTTCCAAGAAGTCAAAGAAATCTCCCTCAGACAGGCCTATATTGAGAACTTCTTTGAATATAATTCTACAAGGTTCAGGGATCCGCCAGCCAGTCCATGGGTCATCTCCTTTCCTAGGTCCAGACCCTCTGCCCTCAACTATGCATCACACTAATGGGTTTGCTCTCTACCTGGCTAATTAGTCTCTTATTCTGTAGTCCTAAGTGCCCTGGATCCTAGCCAGCCATTTTTAAAATACCAATCATGGATCTAATTCTGGTCTTGTCTTTGGAGTCAATAGAGCTTCTTAGACTCACTTGTACTAAGGGGGATCAATGACGAGCCTCTGTCTTTTTGAAATGGAAGACTCCCGGGCTTCCTTTGAGCTGTGAACTCTTGTGTTCCAGGTGGCCACATGGGAGAAGCAGATCTACACATGCTGTCGAGATGGTCTTGTGCGACGCTATCAGCTCTCTGACCTCTGACTCCTTGGAAGAGGGTTTCCAGTTAATGAAAAAGATTAGCCCTAATCAACAAAGAGCAAAATAATCATCAGTCCTTCTCAAGGACCATGGCCCCTTATTGTTTGGACACCTTTTGGAAGTCACAGAAAATCAGCTGCATTGGCCCATGTGCAAGTATCATTCCATGACAAGACCTACTGTGAACTGAGTAAGAAGCTCACACGTGCCGCCTGTATACACTCACTCAACAGCACAGGCCAAGGATATAGATGCTTACAGTTTGATCTCACACCATTGTGTTAAATGTTTACCAGGACCAGAGGACTAAAGCCTGTGCTCTGAAGGAAATAAAGAGAATGTGTTTGGAAGAGTCTGAATTTGAAAAACTTTGTTAAATATTCTTACTCCAGCAAAAAGCCATTCAAGTTGATGGAACTCCTTTCTCAGGCACTTCCTGTTGGCCTGGCCATAGAGAAAGACTGCTTGTTAGCAGTAACTATCCCTTAAGCAGCAACCTGGGAAAGATTCCTATACAGGTAGGGAAGCCAACTGTTTCAGTTTTCCTTGGACTGAGGGGTTTTCTGCTACATGGGACTTTCAGTCCTAGGCAAACTGATATGGTTGATCAGTCCATGTGCAGATGATAAAGTTGAATTCTAGCGTTGTAAAGGCAGTGGCCATCGAATGTTGTCACTTAACAGCCATATCAGTATCACCTGGGAACTTGGTAGAAAGAGAAATTCCTAGGCCCCACCTCAGCCCTGAGTCCGAAATTCTGTGGGTAGAGCCGGCCAGGTGATTCTGATGCATGCTAAAGTTTGAGACCTAGGGGAAGAGATGATAAAGGGCACTTCAGTCATAGGTGGAACCCAGTGCTCATAGGATGGTGAGGCTGGTTTATAGAGGATGAGGCTGGAGAGGTTGGTAGGGCCCAGTGAAGGGGCTTGAGTGCCAGGTAAGGAGCTTGAATTTCATTTGGTTGGCAAGAAATCCATGGAATAGTCTTGGGCAAGGGTTTAACATGGTCATCTCTTCTTTTCCCTAAATATAAAAATGGAGTCATAATGTATGTATTCCTTGTTTTATTTTTACTTAGAATTTCTGAGTTCGTTCTTTCTCAGTACATTTAGACCTTCATCGTTCTTTTTAACACTTTCCAGAGTTTTACATTTTAGAGATTACTAGAGAAAAGTTTTCTTGGAGGATACAACACTTGAGCTGAGCAATGTAGGCTAAGGTCTGGTTTTATTTAAGTGAAGAAGCCATTATCTGGCTGGGGTAACAGTATGGTTCACAGCATTCTTAAAAGCATATTCTCACGTAATGTTTATAACTTCTCTCTGCAGGTAGTGAGACTCAGATGAATTGATTGGCCAAGGGTCGTAGGGAACAGAAACTTTAACACAGTTTATCTTAACTTTAAATCCATTGTTTTCTACCGGTTGTATATGAGTAAATTGTGAAAATAAAATACTATTAGTCATTGAATATTACCGAGCATCTACGCTCTAGGGACTATATTTATACATTTAATCCTAACAATACTCTTAAAAAGGACATGGCATTATTTTGTTTTATAGATAGGGAAACTGAGGCTCAAGAAATTAAGTATCAGACCCTTGATTTGGACCTTGCTTAGTCTCTCTCCAAGGCTGTGTCTTCTACTATGCTACATGGTCATGAGACCTCTGGGACTAGACCAGTTCCATTTAAGGAGTGATTTGTGATAAGGTCAGATAGACCCAAAGGGACATATTCCAGAGCTCAGAAACATCGGATCCGAGGAGATCCAGAGAGAGCCTCTTAGAAGTCAGATGAAGAAAACAGGATGAAGGAGGATTGGCCGAGTTCACACAAACAGGTATGTCTGTGAGTTCCTCTGCCAGGACTCGGTCTTCACTACCATCACATCCATAAGCCCCTTTTCATAGGTCTCCAGAGTTGCCATAGCCTGATTGTAAGGGATGCACTGACCTTTCACAGCTGCCCTGAAATCCAGATCCAAACAGGAGGAGGGAGGCTAACTCTCGGGTGGCTCAAAGCCTTGTCTACTGTGAATGGAACCTCCCCAGTGTTAGCAGACAAAGCTATTTTTCCCTTTTGGGTTGAGGAGTGCATTCTGGGTAAGGAAGGGTGGACAAAGACCACCCGCAGCAGTACAGGCTCAGGTAAGCTAGACTTTGTTTCTTGGCTTTCAGACGCCCCCTTGTGACTTCTTGTGAGAAGTGCGTCTATTTCTCAAGCGGGCGGTGGCATCCACTAGCGAGCCTATTATCCGTGCCAGACACAATCCTCACAGTAGACTTGCAGAGGTTTCTTTTTCTTGAAAACGTCTCTTTGTGGCTAAATCTTATATTTTTATTCTTAATTAACTTTTTTTTTTAGATTTTATTAATTTATTTGAGAGAGAGTGTGAGTGAGAGAGAGCGTGATCAGGGCAAGGGGCAGAGGAAGAAAGAGAGGCAGACTCCCTTCTGAGCAGTAGCCTGATTTGGGGCTTGATCTCAGGAGTCTGGGATCATGACCTGAGTCCAAGACAGATGCTTAACCGACTAAGCTACCCAGGTGCCCCTAATTTACTTTTCACCTTTAAATCTTTTCACACTTGAGAAAAAATTGTAAGGATGTGGTATCTATGTTTAACATTTAGGGACTGCTGCCTGTTTTCCAAGGGCTACACCATTTTACATTCTCAGCAGCAGTGTATAAGGGTTCTGATTTCTCCATGTCCTTGCCAACCCTTGGTTTGTCCACCTTTTTTAATCCTAATCAGGTGAGGTTAAGTTGGCTAAAATGGTGTCTGCCAGATTTCTGCATGGCAAAATTAGTATTTTGTGGAGAGCTACTTTGAGACCATGTGAATATCCTATTCTTCATCAGACTTGCATCATCTAGTGGCAGCCTTTGTTGGTGACTTCTGTCTGAATCAGTTATTCCTACTCTAATTACCAAATGGTGATTTTATAATTCCATCATTCTTTTTAATTTATAATTGGCTTTCTACTGTAAGGTAGAACTTTCCCTTCTCCCCCATTTATTTAATTACTAATTCACTCATTCATCATAGATTTATTAGTATGGACTACACATGGATTCATATTTTATGGCTTATAATCCATTATTGCTACTATTTATTTTGGTGGTTAATTTTTCCCAGTTGGACCCAGTGGTAGCTCCTTCAAGATGGGTCCTATGTCTTTTTTTTTTTTTTAAGATTTTATTTATTTATTTGACACAGAGAGATCAGATCACAAGTAGGCTGAGAGGCAGGCAGAGAGAGAGGAGGAAGCAGGCTCCCTGCTGAGCAGAGAGCCCGATGCGGGCCTCGATCCCAGGACCCTGAGATCATGACCTGAGCCGAAGGCAGAGGCTTTAACCCACTGAGCCACCCAGGCGCCCAGGGTCCTATGTCTTTTTTTTTTTTTTAAGATTTTATTTATTCATCTGTCAGAAGGAGCAGGGGGGATGGCAGGTATAGGGAGAAGCAGGCTCCACACTGAGCAGGAGCCGGATGTGGGACTCAATCCTAGGACCCTGGGATTATCACCTGAGCCAAAGGCAGATGCTTAACCCACTGAGCCGACCAGGCCTTCCCAGTCTTGTGTCTTTTTGATGTGTCAATAGCATTCTTTTAGCACTTCCATATTTTCTGATACCACAAGATACTCAAGTTTCATATTATAATTCCCCATCCCAGTCCTGGAATCAGCCATTTGTCTAGATAGATCTGGTTCCTTTTAGTGGAGTATGGGATTTGGAAATCAAGATCTGGGCACTACATGTATACTCTACTACTAGGGTATTATTTTTTTTTTTAAAGATTTATTTATTTGACAGAGAGAGATCACGAGTAGGCAGAGAGGAGGAAGCAGGCTCCCCGCTGAACAGGGAGCCCGATTCGGGCCTCGATCCCGGGACCCTGAGATCATGACCTGAGCTGAAGGCAGAGGCTTTAACCCACTGAGCCACCCAGGCGCCCTATATAAAAAATTTTAAGTTCACACTGAAGTCCCCTAATTCCAGTACAACTCCACTGGGATTATTCTAGTCTTCTGCATATAAACTTCCTTCCTCTGACAGTGAGAAACTCTACTGTCATAATTCTCAGTGTTTCACTTGCTTAATACCTCTGTGAGTAAAGAGTCTGGCAACCACTCAGGCCATCTCCCCTTTCACCCCAGCCCCTGCACATGCAGTGTCCCTCAGATAAAGTCTCCTTGTTCCCATGTTCACCTCAGCCAGTCCCAGGCTAAACAAGGTCTTCCCCCAATCCTCTGGGTTTAATTTTTTTTTTTAAGATTTTATTTATTTATTTGACACAGAGAGAGAGAGATTACAAGTAGGCAGACAGGCAGGCAGAGAGAGAGGAGGAACCAGGCTCCCTGCTGAGCAGGGAGCCCGATGCAGGCCTCGATCCTAGGACCCTGAGATCATGACCTGAGCAGAAGGCAGAGGCTTTAACCCACTGAGCCACCCAGGCACCCACTCTGGGTTTAATTTTTAATAACATCTTTTTTCTGGTAGTAAGAGTAAAAAAAAAAAATAAAGGTCAGTACACATGAAAAGGTGCTCAATTCCAGTAGTTAAATGCAAATTAAAACCCACAAGAAAGCTCAGAAATACAAAAAATAAAATAATGCCATATTTTCACTTTACAAATAGGCAACTGTGGCTAAGAAATCATCGTTCAAGTTCATAAGGCCAGTAGCTAATGGCCAGGATTTGGAACTTGGGCTCTGACTCTATTGCCTCAATGCTAAGGAAGCATTTTCTATACATGCTTTTGTATAATTGTATTTAATATTTTCACATCTGCCCTGTGATGGAGTTTATGTTAATAATCCCATTTATTTAAGGAAACAGACGTGGGGCTATTAAGAAACTTGCTTCAGGTGGCACAAATCTGAAGTGAGAATAGCAGCATCAAGATATCGTTGTTGGGCGCCTGGGTGGCTCAGTGGGTTAAAGCCTCTGCTTTCGGCTCAGGTCATGATCTCAGCGTCCTGGGATCGAGGCCCGCATCGGGCTCTCTGCTCAGCAGGGAGCCTGCTTCCTCCTCTCCCTGCCTCTCTGCCTACTTGTAATTTCTCTCTCTGTGTCAAATAAATAAATAAAATCTTTAAAAAAAAAAAGATATCGTTGCTTTCTGACACTCGGCCTTTTTTTTTTTTAACTTTATTTAAAAAACCTTCAGTGCAATATTAAAAAGCAATTAGGCCAGCTGGAATGACAACCAACAGAGAGTGTTAGGGAAGACACGGGGACCCCACTCCAGCTGCTCCCAGGGACCAGAAGCCAGGAGCAGTCCTAGTTAGGGGAGAGAGGAAAGACCACCCACCAAAATGAACAGGCAGAACAAAACATATAGGAAACATCCGGTGGAACTGAAGAGGGTCTAGGGGAGATGAGAAGCCCCCATTTTTTACCCAAAATTTCCTAGACTTGGGGGGAGGGCTGGCCTCCTGGGGTGAAATGAGCAGGTCCTGTCCCACCCCACACTCCTCTGTCATGGAGTACAGGATGTGCTGGGGGCCACGTGTGTATGCTGGGGAAACACAAGGAAGAGATGTGTAGGCGGGAATGCCCTTCACTGGAGTCTTATGAGGGCTGAGAGTGCCCACTTCCAGCTCCTAGGCTCTGAAAGTGTTGGGTAGAGGGGGTTGGAATGGGTTGGGGCAGTGGGGAGGCTGGATGCTCAGCCTGGAAAGCCATCAGGGTCGTCATCCTCACAGTGGCTGTGCTGCAGCACGTTGATGTAGTGCTCATAGATTCTAAGGGCTGGGCCCAGGTGGATGGACAGGCCAGTTAGCATATCAGTGCCCTGCATGAGCAGCAAAGACTGGCCATTGATTTTCTGCTCTTGGAAAGCAATTGCCTGCTTGGGGAAGCCGACCTCAATGAAATACTCAACCATGTCCATCACCATCCACTCCAGAAGGCTGACCGGCTTCTCTTTGCCCTCAGAAGGACAGCCAAAGGGGGTTCCATCAGCCTCGGGTAGGGCTAGTTTACCTGACTGACCATTCAACTTACCCCAAGCCTGCAGTTGACTTCTTAGCTCTTTAATTGATTTCTCTGTCCTTTGACCCAACTCCAGAAATGTGTTTTAACTCCTCCAGTAGGCCTCAAGTGATATGAAATAGCTACTTTAAAGCAGGTCCTCCTCTATAATAGTGTGGTTTCAGAGGACCCAGAAAAGTTTTTGAATATCTCAGTCACTAGTATCTGAAATGTCATCAAGGGACCCAGCATTTTCATCCACAGTTAGAGACGAGGTTTAAAATGTAGCCCTCTTTTTTCCCCATCTGACTGGTCCTTTCTTTTTTCTTAAGAGGGGAGGGAGAGAGAGAATTTTTTTTTTCTTAGAAAGAGGGCGTGGTGGAGGGAGAGGGAGAGAGAAACTGAAGTGCTAAGCCTAACGCTGGGCTCAATCTCACCACCTGATTATGATCTGAGCCGAAACCAAGAATTGGACATTTAACTGACTTCACCAAGAGAGAGAAGAGAGAGAGAGAGAATCTTAAGCAGGCTCCATGCCCTGGGTGGAGCCCAACACAGGGCTCCATCTCAGGACCTGGAGATCAAGACCTGAGCTGAAATTAAGAGTCAGACGTTTAACTGACTGAGCCACCCAGGCGCCCCTGGATCCTTTCTTAAAAACACATTTACATTTGAGAGGAGTAAAGGAGTAGTACTTAGAAAAGACATCCCTGAAGAAGGAGGAGGAGAAAAGAAAGGGTTATAGTGCGGCATTGGCCCAGGGAAAGACCTGTGGAACAACAGTCCAGAGATAAACCCATGCATATACAGAAACTTTATATGTAACACAGCAGTCAATACAGATCTGTGGGGAAACAGGACTGCTAAATAAATGGTTCTGGGACAATAGGATATCAAAAAGAGAATGATACTACTTGTACCATATTAAAAAAAAGTTCTAGGTGGATTAAAGATTCAAGAGTGAAATTAACTCTTGGGAGAAAATACAGGTGAAGATCTTTATGACCCTCTACAGAGAATATTTCTTAAACTAGAAATGAAAAGTATAACCAGAAAGGAAAAGATCGGTTAAGTTCTATCCCACTAAAAAAAAATGGTAAAAACACAAGCTCCAAAATGAAAGAGGTTTGAATTTTACCTATTTTCAACAAACAAATACAAAACATGAAGAGGTTCCCCACCCCCCCAAAAAAAAGCCCAGTAGAAAAACAGTCAAAAGAGGGACACCTGAGTGGCTCAGTCGGTTGAGCATCTGCCCTCAACTCAAATCTTGATCCCAGAGACCTGATCTAGTCCCACGTGGGGCTCCCTGCTCAGTGGGAACCTGCTTCTCCCTCTCCCTCTGCCTGCCACTCCCCCTGCTTGTGCGAGTGCGCGCGCTCGCTCTCTCTCTCTCTGACAAATAAATAAAATCTTAAAAAAAAGAAAAAAATGGGCAAAAGACATAAATAGGCATTTCACAATGAAAAACAAATGGGCAATAAACATGAAAAGACAACAACAAAAAAAATGCAAATCAAAGTCTGCAATGAGATGCTGTTTTCACATCTATATTGGCAAACATTTAAAAACTTGACATCAGTGGTGCCTGCCTGGTTCAGTGGGTAGAGCATGCAACTCTTCATCTCAGGGTTGTTAAGTTCAAGCCCCATGCTGGGCATGGAGCCTACTTAAAATAAGATACCCACACACACACACGTTTATGTTTATATGTATATATATACATATATATGTACATGTACTTTAAAAGAAAATTAAAAATTTGACATCAAGAACTGGTGAGGATGTAAAGCAAAAGGCAAATCTCGGACACTGCTATTTGGCCAACATAAATTAGAATAACGGCATCAGAAAACTCACATTACCTTGCAAAGTTGATGCCCATACACAAATGTTCAGCATCAACAGAGAATGCCATACAGCCTTTGTGCAAATAAGTCACACACACACATACATACCATTTGCATAAATGATTCCATTTATATAAAGTTCAAAAACATGAAAAGATAAACGTTCGAATACATGCAGTGGTGCGCTGGAGCTGGTTGTAATAGCTTGGGAGAAATTAGCAAATGCTACAAACCAGGGCAATTTTTTTTTTCTTTCTGGTGAGCTGGTTGTTAAATATTTACAGGAGATGCATAGTAGTGAAACAATAAATTAAAGCAAGTGAATACTAAACAAGTAGAGAGGGGCAACATTCCCTCAATAAGGAACGTTCTAGTGCTGCTCTTTTGTGCATATAAACTTTATAAGAAAAAGAAAATAAGCAAGGGTTAGCTTGGTGGAAGGCAGCCAGTGGCATATGTGGTTTGGAGGGTCTGATGTAGATCCAGAGGTGAATGTGAGAGAGAGAATGGTTAGTTGGGGCAGTCTCGAGCGTGCTTTTCATGCTCAAGCATTCTGAGAAGCAAGGAGCAAGGGGGTTGGTGTGCCCTGGCGTGAGAGATTCGGGTAGATGGGGCGAGAGCAGATCACCAAATGCCTGTGTGCCAGGGTCAGCAGTTTGGATTAACTCTGGGCAATGTGGAGTATGGTCGTGGCAGGGTAGCGGCAAGGTGGGCAGGACAGTGCGGAAGTTGGAGTGGCCTTGGTGGAAGGTGAAAACCAATGCAAGACCATGGCTCTGAGGAGGAAGAGGCTTGAGGGGTGCCTACAATGTAAAATGGGTGGAGCTTAGTGACTGATGGGATGTGGGATGTGGAAAACAGGGCGCTTCTGCCCTCAAGGAGGTAGAGCAGAATTCCCCACTCTTCAAGGGTGGGCCATGAAATGACTTCCTTCCAAGGAGTACAATCCAGAAAGGAGGAAACAAAAGTAACCTTACAGTGGAGAGAAACCTGACAAACACTACCTCAGCAGGTGAAGGTCAACATCACCAGTGATGTCGTGTTGATAGTAGGTACCTTTGATATGATGGGATGAGAATGGCCTTTCACCTCTGTGGTCTTCCTTCCAGAAGCCCCTAACCTCAGTCTAATTATAGGAAAAACATCAAATAAATCCCATTGAGAGGCTGTACAAAATACGTGACCAGGACTCCTTAATCTATCAAAATCATCAAAAAACAAGAAAACTGAGAAACAGTTTCCGCCAGCAGAAGCCTAACGAAACCTGACAACTAAATGTAATGTGGTATCCTGGTTGGGATCCTAGAACAGAAAAAAAGACATTAGGTTAGAAATTAGGAAATCTGAAAGTATGGACTTCCATTATAAATGATGTATCTGGAGGAAATAATCAACAAATAAAAGGCAACCTACTGAATGGGAGCAGATATTTGCAAATGACATATCTGATAGAGGGTTAGTATCCAAAATATATAAAGAACAGATAAAACAACACCCAAAAAACAAATTCTCCAATTAAAAAATGGGCAGAAGACATGAACAAACGTTTCTCCACAGAAAACCTACAGCTGGCCAATAGACACATGAAAAGGTGTTCAACATCGCTGATCATCAGGGAAATACAAATCAAAACTACAATGAGTTATCACCTCACACCTGTCAGAATGGCTAAAATTAACAACACAAGTAACAGCAAGTGTTGGGGAGGATATGGTGAAAAGAATCCTCATGCACTGTTGGTGAGAATGCAAACTGGTGCAACCACTACAAAAAACAGCATGGAGGTTCCTCAAAAGGTTAAAAATTAGACAAACCATATGAAATTCTTAATCTTAGTAAACAAACTGAAGCTTCCTGGAGTAGAGGGGGGTGGAAGGGTGGGGTGGTTGGGTGATGGACACTGGGGAGGGTATGTGCTATGGTGAGCACTGTGAATTGTGTAAGACTGATGAATCACAGACCTGTACCCCGAAACAAATAATACATTATACGTTAATAAAACATATGTGTGTGTGTATACATATAAACACACATACCAAAAAGAAAGTTAAAAAAGTAGACCTACATCGTGATGCAGTGATCACACTGCTGGGTATCTACCCCAAAAATACAAAACACTAATTCAAAGAGATACATGCACCCCTATGCTTATAGCAGCATTATTTACAATAGCCAAATTATGGAAACAGCCCAAGTGTCCACTGGTACATGAATGGATAAGGAAGTGGTGTATTTATGCAACAGAATGTTATTCAGCCATAAAAAAGAACGAACCCTTGCCATTTGCAACAACATGGATGGAGCTAGAGAGTATTACGCTAAATGAAGTAAGCCAGTCAGTGAAAGTCAAATACGATACGGTTTATTTAACTCATATGTGGAGTTTAAGAAACAAAACAAACTAACATGGGTGTGGGGAAATGAGAGAAAAACCAAGAAACAGACACTTACCTATAGGGAACAAACTGATGGTTACCAGAGGGGAGAAGGTGGAGGGATGGGTGAAACCAGGTGATCGGGATTGAGGAGTGCACGTGCTGTGATGAGCACCAGGTGAGGTATGGTATTGTTGAATCGCTGTATTGTACACCTGAAACTAATACAACACTGTCAGCTATACTGGAATTAAAATTAAAACTTAATTAATGAATATCACTAAATTGAACATTAAAAGAACCCATTGTATCAACATTGTTTACTATTTGTGACAAATATACCTTACTCATGTCAAGCCATTAATAGTATAGGAAACTGGGTGTGGAGTATGTGGGAATTCTGTCTTCCCAACTTTTCTGAAAATTTAAAACTATTCTAAAATTTAAAACTTTTTTTAAAAAAATCAGCTAAATGCATTTGGTCTGAAAAGTTTTTTGTTTTTTGTTTTTTTAGATTTTATTTATGAGAGAGAGTGTGTTGGGGTGGGGGTGGAGGGGCAGAGCGAGAGGGAGAAAGAGTCTCAAGCCAGCTCTGACTCCGCACTGAATCCAGGAGAGCTCAATCTCCCGACCCTGAGATCATGACCTGAGCTGAAACCAAGAATCGGAATCGGACCCTCAACCGACTGCCCCACCCAGGCACCACTGCTCTGAAAAATTTAATTAAAACTAATTGCTACTTTACTTAAAAACTGAATTGAGAGTTTCTGAGCTGAGTGACCTTCATCAGGGTCACAGAATCAGCCCCTGTTCTTTTAATTCTTCTATTGGCTCTTCTGTGAGGCCGAACTGAACAGGTGGTTTGCCCCGGCAGGAAGGACTACCACTCCCAGAGTGCCCCTGTGCGGTTGTCAGGAGCAACCAGAGAATGCAGACTAACAGCCCTCTTGGAGTCGGGATTATACAACAATTGAGTGCCCTGCCAGCCAGCCATGGGCCAGGATTATTACTCGGTGCTCCAGGTGACCCGCAATTCAGAGGATGCCCAGATCAAGAAGGCGTAAGTTGGGGCAGGAATGAGGCTTTAGGGGTGTGCCAGGAAGGCCCCACCCTTATCTCTTCCAAACTGAGCTTTCTTGCCCCGTTTAGGGCAGGCAAGGTAAACCTTGTTCCTTCTCTTGCTTCTTGCATATCTGTAGCCTAGGTTTGGGCTGGGTAAGAGTTCCCAATCCATCATCCTTTACCCCCTATGCCCTGTCTCCCCTCCTGGCTATCCTGGTTTTCCTAGCAATAAAAGCCAGGACAAAGGAGACATTTGAACTTTATCCTGATTATGGAGAACCAAAGAATTGAGAAAAGGAGAGTGACCTGACCACATGGATGTGTTTCAAATTTTATTCTACCCATCAGATGAGTTTTTGATGCTGAACTGCATTTCTCAATACTTTCATCAGGTCTTGGGGACTTTGTGGTCCATTTCCAAGAAAGTCTAGGACAGGAGTCTGCACATTTTTCTGGAAAAAAATGTGGTTTTGGGGGACACCTGGGTGTCTCAGTCAGTTAAGCATCTGGCTTGATTTCGGCTTAGGTCATGATCTCCAGGTCATGAGATTAATCCCCAGTCAGGCTCCACACTAGGTGTCAAGCCTCCTTGGGATTTTCTCTCTCCCTCTGCTCCTTCCCCCCAACCATGTTTGCTCACATGTGCTCTCTCAAAAAAAATGTGTTTTTTGGATGAATATTTATTGAGTGCCTATCCTATGGTTAGGTGCAGTGGTAGAAACTGGAGATATAATCATGAATCAGACAGATACACAGCTTAATTTTGTTGATGAATACAGATGTTGAATAAATCAAAAGTGTGATGGGTGTTACAGAGGGTAGCTTATTTTAGAAGCTTATTTTAGAAGGAGAGAGACCCCATTCAGAGGCCGTCATGATAATCAAGGCAGAAGATGAAGCTTAGGGGCACCTGGGTGGCTCAGTTGGTTAAGCATCTGCCTTCAGCTCAGGTCATGAACCCAGGGTCCTGGGATCAAGCCCCACATCCGGCTGTCTGCTCAGCAGGGAGCCAGCCTGCTTTTCCCTCTGCCTCTGCCCCTCTGCTTGCTTGCGTGCTCTCTCGCGCTCACTCGCTCTCTCTCTCTCAAATAAATAAAATCTTTTTTTAAAAGATTTTTATTTATTTATTTCACAGAGGGAGAGAGAGATCACAAGTAGGCTGAAAGGCAGGCAGAGAGAGAGAGAGAGAGAGAGGAGGAAGCAGGCTTCCCGCTGAGCAGGGAGCCCGATGTGGGCCTCGATCCCAGGACCCTGAGATCATGACCTGAGCCGAAGGCAGAGGCTTTAACCCACTGAGCCACCCAGGCGCCCATAAATAAATAAAATCTTAAAAAAAAAAAAAAAAGGATCAAGCTTGAAGTAAGACAGTGGGCTGGAGAGAGGAGAGAAAATGGACTTGAATCTTAATCAGATCTTTGGAGGGTAAGGAAAAGGGGAGGAATCTGGGATAATATAGTTAATTAAGGTTGGGTAGTGATACATTTCTTGAATGTACAGATTCTGTTCTGAGAACCTTCCATCATTATTTCATTTAATCCTCACAACAACTCCTGAGAGGTAGGTGTTGTTATTATCCTAAGGCCATGTGCCTAGTAAACAGCAGAACCAGTATCCAGACACCAGGCCCACTGTGGGCCAGATCCTGTAGGGCATTTATGTGGGGTAAGTGGAGAGAGCCTACAGTGTGGCTGAAGAAACAAGACACAAATTCATGAGAAAATTACAAACAATTCAGGACAGTGTGTGATGTCACCCACTGTTCAGAGCATCTCCTTGGACAAATTAACCTCTCTGAGCCTCCATTTTCCCATCTCTAAAATAACAGTAACAAACAGGGGCACCTGGCTGGCTCAGTTGGTTGGGTGTCTGCCTTCGCCTCAGGTCATGGTCCCCAGGTCCTGGGATCACCCCACATTGGGCTCCCTGCTCAGCTGGGGGCTTGCTTCTCCCTCTTGCTCTGCCCTTCCCCCTGCTTGTGCTCTCCCTCATGCACTCTCTCTCTCAAATAAATTCTTTTTAAAAAAATAATAATTATAAGGGTTGTTGAAGTATTGATATGGGATTGTATGAGATAATGAACCTGATATGCCCAGCAATTATTTGCCCCTAAAACCCTATAAAGAGTGATTAAAAGGACCATGTGTATTTCAAACAATAGCTCTTAATCCTTCTCTCTTGTAACAGCTTTAAGAGATGAGTCCCATTCAGGTGTACCTAGATTTTGACCTCCCCCCTCAAAATGCTGAATGTATATAATGAAGAAAAGCACCACGATGATTCCTAATTGTCTACCTATTTCCCTGCTCAGTATCTCCCATTCATTCGGTCTCGGCTGCTGCGTCTGAGCTGTGACTCCGCTCCATCTTGCCCACTCAGTAAAACAGTGATGGTTATAAGTAAAACTTAGAAACATTCAAGTTTATATGAAAACAGAACTCTTCTCAAACCCACTTACTTTTACTCATTGATAGAATTTACTTGCAGTTCTCCCTATCACTGACTTTGGCCTTTGTAATTGAGAAGGGCTGGTTTCAAAGCCTCAAAGAGGTCATGACAATTGTCTTCAAGTCTCTGAAGGCAGAACAAGCAGATACTCTCTGTAAGGCCTCCAGGGGCAGAGTCAGGACCTTCAGAGTCACAGGACAACAGACCTCACTCCTGCAGGCTCAGGGCCGGTCAGGGTTCCTCAGGGCTCCTGGCCTTGGGCTATAGCACCGTCCCCTGTGGCTATCCTCCCTATCTCCCACATTTTGATGAGCAGTCCCTTTTTCCACCCTCCGCAAATCCCCCAATCCATGCCAGCTCTTTCCTCCCGGACACTGAGTACAGATTTTCAGATGCTGTAGGTGCTGCCTCACTTGAGTGGTGGGATGGCGCAGCTACGGAAGCTGCACAGGGAATGAGCACAGAAGCAGGAGACAGTCAGAGGGCCTGACACGTACCCAGTGCCTCTCTGTATCCAGCCCTTTGATGCCTTATTTTACCTGATCTTCCTAAGAAGCCTAGGGGTCAGTTCAGACATCAATACAGGATTAGATGTACACAAAATGTGTTGGGGGAGGCATGTGTGAGGGTCAAGGGGGAGCAGGAGTGGGCGGGAGGTGGGGCCTTCAGACCCCAGTGCAGATCTGATGCCTGTGGCAGGGGAACCGGGTGGGGAGGGCCATGGAGTGGGCTGAAGAAAACGCTCAGCCGGGCCTATCGGCAGGAGTCCCAGGGCAGAGGCTGCAGGTTGGAGAGGCCCTGTGTCCCACAGGGAGGCACCAGCATGAACGATCCTACCATGCTTGGGCACTGGTTGGAGCAAGTGGAGGAAGGGCAGCCTCAGCACAAACACCCAGCATGGGCGGCTACACTTTCTCCCCGCTGGGCCCTCTTCACGGGCATCAGAGCCATGGGCCACCTCGGCCACCACAGCCCAGATTTTATGGGAACGTCAAAGCAATGGACAGCAGAGCCAGCTCTGAGCCCTGGCCTGTGCCTTGGGCCTGTGTCAGCTGCGATGACCGGTGTGAATCCTCCCTCCTCCAGGTACCGGAAACTGGCCCTGAAGAACCACCCACTCAAGTCCAGCGAGCCATCCGCAGCAGAGACATTCAGGCAAATAGCAGAGGCCTATGATGTGCTGAGCGACCGTGAGTGACTCCATATGTCTCCCCTGCCCCCGCTCTCTTCCTTAGGTCTCCGGGTGCTGGACTTTCTGAGGCGGCCCAACAGAGGGGAGGCATTCCTCTAACCTGCCTAGAGTCTGGACAAACTTAGAAAGAAAAGAGCACGAAGAATTAGTCGCCTCTCTCAGTAGTCCCAAGATAAGGTTGATGTGGTGTGGGGAGCCCTTGGATTAAGCTGATCTGCTCGGTGGGTCTTAGGGGGGCAGGACCTGGCACAGGTCCCCACAGCCCCCACACCCACCTTGGGCCCTGCAGGTATGCACACAGTGAGATGCTTGCTGCCAAGGGAGGAAGGGGAGGCTGAGACAGGTGTGCACCGTTACTCTTCCCAGACTGCCAAGGAGAACATGTCTGTAAAGAGACACAGAGAGGCTGGTAATTCAGAAATCTCCTGAATTATAGAAAGTATAGAAAGTGATTCCCCATCTCTGCCCTGGGCAGTACCTTCGTGGACATTCCTGAAGGCTTGTCCCGGAGACTAGTCACAGATCCTGTGCCGAAGAATAGCCAGATTACAAAGTTTTCTCTGGTCCCGTGTTCTCTTGAGTCCTAGACAGGAAGATTTCAAAGCTCTAGAATTTGGCAGCTCTAGAATTCTTGGATTCTAGAACTTCAAGGTGCTAGGATTCTACCTGCCCCAGATAAAACTGTAGCTGTGATGATGAGTTTAGCCAAATTCCAGGACAGTAGCCTGACCCTTAATCTCTAGATCCCTCCTCCTCATCCTTCCCCACCGTCCTGGCTCTCCTGGCTATAGGCCCATACCGAGATACACCCACCATGAAATTCCACACCTAACTTTTCGGGTCTCCCTCCAAAGAGTGCCAGACAACAGGCACTTTAGAAATAAGGTTGCTTTTGCTCCTTTCTCTGCCCCCTATGTCCACCTGCTTCCCAGCCCAGCAGCTATCTTAGTCCCCAAGGCCAGCCCCCTCCTCAAGGTGCAACGTGTCCACAGCTGTGAAGAGAGGCATCTACGACAAGTTTGGAGAGGAGGGCCTGAAGGGCGGGATCCCCCTGGAGTATGGAGCCCAGACCCCGTGGACCACTGGTTACGTCTTCCACGGCAACCCTGAAAAGGTTTTCCATGATTTCTTCGGAGGAGACAACCCCTTTGGTGGTAAGAGACACCACCTCCCCGGTTGCCATACTGGGAAAGCTATAAAGGTTTCTTTTCTTTGAATCCTTTTGTTTATTTAAGAAATAGATAGAGTGTGTGGTAAAAAAAAAATTGTATTAAAGAAGGAATAAAGTCCAGCCTTTATTCCTTCTCCAGAAGCAGCCACTTACTACAAACAGTTTTTGTATCCTTCCAGAAATTTTCTGTGCATTTATGAGTGTATATTTATCTTTATATAAGCCTTTTGCCTAATTAAGGGAAGAGGACCATATCATACATGCTGATTTTTTCCACTTAGTACATCTTGGAGGTGATCTTATTGTACGCCATGTTGTATACAGTTCCATTTCATTCATTTTAATAGCTGCATCAGATTTCATTGTGCAAGGGTGTGTTAGTCAGCTGAATACATGGATGGATGGGTGGGTGAATGATCCCACATCCCAACAAACCGACAAAGAGCTGAGGCTCTTTCTGAGGCTCAGGGTCCTCTCAAAAGATGACCTGTCTTCCTGGCTCCAGTTATGCAACTCAGAGAGGCTCAGTTTCACTGCTCATCCCCCTACAGCCCCTCCCCCTGGCTACATTACCGCCTGTCTGCATTTCAGAAGTTCTCTCTTCCTTTTCTCCATGTTAATAAGAAGTGAGCTACATCTCACTGTCTGTCTACCTCCAGGCCCCCTCCCACCCTGTATTGCCTTCCCCTGTCTGCCAGAGTGAGCTAAGTTCATCAACTGCATGTGTGACTGGACAAAGCAGGGGACTCGGGGTCAGGCCTTTTTTCAGATCCACGCACGACCACTTACGAGCTGTGTGATTCTGGGCAAGTCTCTTCACCACTCTGAAACCTCAACTTCCTTCCTGGTAAATGGCTGTGATAGTCCTTTCCTCACCCATCATTATCAAATGAAATGATGGACTTTATAAAGCCAATATGAACATGGGCTCTGCAGACTGAAAGATACTGTACAATGGACCTGTCTCTCCCAGGGACAGGTGCATGCAAAAGAGGCAGCTCGGAGGAGCCAACCCAGAGCTTATAGGGTATCCCTTACAGCATTTGGGGTCCTTCAGGCAGCGCTCAGAAGCTATGCTGCCTCATTGCTTCACCCCAGGGATTCTCGGGTCCCATCTCCCTGCAGGGCCAAGGGCCAAGGCCTTCCTATGACCTGGCTCCTGGGGTGTCTACAACCCAGTACACCACAGCTGCGAGGTGAACAAATGAATTCAGTGACACAAGAGGGGACCAGGTAATTCACAGGCCTCTCCATTAGTTACCACATCACAGCAGGGCACACATTGCAGAGGGGCCTTGCCCTCCCTAGCCTCAAGTCATTGCCCCCTTCTAGCCTGTGAGGTTCATTCCTGGCACTAACCGTAGGAGGCAGAGTACAAAAAATCTGAATTATGATAGCAACCCCGGACTCTACAAAGTTTACAAAGGGCTTCACATGTAGCGATAAGCACAGTGGTTCAGGGCACAGGCTCTAGAGTCAAACTGTCCTAGGTCCAGATGGACTGTGGGGCTGTGAGCATTTTCTTTGGCCTCTCTGCCCAGTGAGAGAACAGTGTGAAGAACTGAAACCAGTCCCTGATGTATATAGTAAGCTCTCAGCAACGTCTAGCTCTTCTTCACCATCTTGTTATTTAATCCTAATGGTAAAAGGCAGGTCAGGCATTATTACTCCAACCCACGGGCAGAAAAACTGAAACCAAACAACTGCATAGCACTTCAAGAGGCAAGGGCTCTTTGCACTGGGATGGAAGGGCCGGGCAGCAGGAAGGGTTCCGGATGTAGAGCTCCGCAGGGAGAAAAGGGACTGACGGAAAAAAAAAAAAGTTCGGTGAACTCTCACATTTGTTAGGAACCACCCCTGCCCCAGCCCCTTGTCAGCTGATGACTTCGTAGAAACTTGAGTCTGGGGTGTCTAGTGGTCTTGGGCTGGGCTAGACATGAGGCAGAAGGGAGGCTGGGGAAGGGTAAGAAGGACTAGAATGCTTATGACACTCCCATCGGCAAGCTAACGGCGAGTCATTTCTGGCATACCAGGAGCTGCCACCAGAGGGCACTCCTCTCTCTTCTGAGGCAGCCGGCCTTGAGGGGTATTTCCCCAAGTTTAGGGGGAAGGGAGGCAGGAAAGTGTGGGACTATCCAAACGGGGGGATGAAGCAGTGGGAAGTGGCAAGGATTGATGATAAATATTGTATCTGCAATCGAGGACAACTTTTTGACCTGGCCTAACAGTCTGAGGATGCAAGGTAGGAATGGGATGCTGGGTATTACACTTGGGGACTGAAGAGGTGTGTGTGGAGGTGTCTATGCATCCAAGTCCCTGGAAACAGCTTCTCTTACTCCTCTTCTCTCCCCACCTCCTGCAGAGTTTTTTGATGCAGAAGGAAGTGAGGTAGATTTGAACTTTGGGGGGCTCCGGGGCCGAGGGGTCAAGAAACAGGACCCCCCAATTGAACGAGACCTCTACCTGTCCCTGGAGGACTTATTCTTTGGCTGCACCAAGAAAATTAAGATCTCCCGAAGGGTGAGTACTTGGCTTGCTCCTGCTGGGAGCCACTACCTCTCCCCTCCAATCTTATAAGTAACTTCCTCCCTGTCCTCACTGGAGACCTCAGGTATGGTCTCTGATGGAATCATGAAATCTCAGGTTTGGAGACTTAGGATAATAGAATTCTAGAATCTGAAGTTGGAAGGGACAATTGAAGGTATTAGCCCCATTCTGTCCTAGTGCAGGAATCTCCTCTCCAGTGTTCCTAACTGGGGCAGAGTCTTTCTTCTCAGTTCAGCCCCATCCCTGTCGGAAGTTGGGCTCTGAATGAGCAAAGTCTCTTGTGAATTCTGGCCTCTGGGCATTACCACACCATACCCCCAGGGCTTCATCAGTGTGTCTCATGAGGAAGAAGAAACAGTGTGGGCATGGAGGGTGGGCTTCGGGACAGTCCCCAAGGAGTCTGACTGAAGACCTTCAGTGCCCCAGGGTACGGTCAGTCCTTGGGTTGGTCCTGTCCCATGGCCCAGCCCTACGCTAGGCACACAGGCAAGGCCTGCTAACACCTGTGCCCAGAAGAGGAGATGCCAAATATGGCCATGCTTTCCACAGATGCCACCCATCTAGGCATGTGATTGGGGAATGGATGGATGACATAATAGGGAATGCTCGGATATGCTGACCTCTGTGGTCTTTCTCCCTTCATGATTAAGAGACCTGCCAGAGCCTCAGGGCCAGAGCCTCTGGGTTTGGAGAGAGGACCTGGGTATGTGTTCACTATGCATTTGTTAGTGGCCCAGGCACTGGCCGCTAGGGCAGGAGTTGGGGGCTTGATCAACTCATGGTGACCACTTGGCATCTTGGGCCCCAGCCCCATGACATACCCTGTCATCCTGGAATTATAAGTCCTTGGTTCCAGTGAATGGGATGAGAACGGGAATGGCTCCGGGAAGGTTCTCCCTGTTGTTAGAGGAATGAATCTGAGCACAGAACCGTTGTAACATCTTTCTCGTGTGAAAAGGCCAACCGGGAAATCCCCAGCAAACCTCCTTCCACCCCCCTCGCTGTCTGGCTGCAGGTGCTGAACGAGGATGGGTACTCCTCCACCATCAAGGACAAGATTCTCACAATTGATGTGAAACCTGGTTGGAGGCAGGGCACACGGATCACCTTCGAGAAGGAAGGGGACCAGGTGAGAAAGAGGAAACTGACCGGGGTCAATCCTAGTTAGTGTCAGTCACCTGGGCTTGCTCACAGGGTGGGAAGACAGACGGGGAAGGAGGCAATACTTTCTCCTGCCCCTGTGAGCCTGGTCTGGTAGTGAGACCAATCTGCAGAGGGGGTGAGATGATCCCAAAGTCCGTTACAAGCGACAGAGCCTCACCATCCTTCTGTGTGTGGATAGCCCAGGACATTTCCCGATTTTGCAGAATAGGAAACAGACCCAGAGAGGGAAGGGATTTGCCCAGGGCAAGAGCCCAAGAGCTCTCTCTGCCTGATTTCCTTTAGTGCTTCTTGAATAAAGCCCAACTATAGGAGCTATTCAAAAATCACTTATTAATAATAATCTTAATGCTATTTAATATCTTAATGATAATTATTTAAATAAAAATATAAAATTATTGTTCAAGGCATGCTGAATCCTTAAGTCTGAGAAGTTAGTTGAGAAGAGGCAGAGTGATGGTGTTTTCAGAGCCAAAAGAGATTAATTCCTCAGCCCATACTTCTTGCTCCCTTTCTCACCTGTCAAACATCTACTTCCAAAACACTCTTCAGGACCAGCTCTAATGCTCCCAGCTGTGGACAGCCTCCCCTCACCTCTCCACCTGTGTCAGCGCCTCTCTGGTCTCCTACCTCTGGGTTCCCTTTACCACAGTCCTGAGCAAGCTGAGGCCTGTGGGCCCATCCTTGGCCCCTCTAGACAGGGAGCTCCTTGCGGCTAGGGACCAGTTTGACTCCTCTGTCCCCAGGGCCCGGAAGAGACCAGCAGAGTTTTGCTGACTTAATGAAGCTTGGCAGGACAGAGACTTCCCAGAAGTCATCTTCAAAACTTGCAGTCAGGGCGCCTGGGTGGCTCAGTGGGTTAAAGCCTCTGCCTTCGGCTCAGGTCATGATCTCAGGGTCCTGGGATCGAGGCCCACATCGGGCTCCCTGCTCAGTGGGGAGCCTGCTTCCTCCTCTCTCTCTGCCTACTTGTGATCTCTCTCTCTCTGTCAAATAAATCAATAAAATATTAAAAAAAAAACACACAAAACTTGCAGCTCAGAGTTTTGCCCACCACCTGATGAAGCCTCTGTCCCCCTCCAGCTGAGGGAATCCTTTTGGGCATGCTCAATAGAGAAGAAGTAGTGGGGGTGGGCTGGATTCACCCGAGTAGGCTTCTCAGAGGAGGGGATATGGAACCAAACTGTAAAGGTCCTTCCAGAAAAACCGGTTTAATCTCTTCATTGTTCAGATGAAGACATGGAGAGCAGCAGAGGCAGGAACTTGGCCAGTGGCACACAGCCAGTTAGCCCTTGTCAACCCTTAGCCTCCTCTCCCCAGGGCCCCAACATTATCCCAGCCGACATCATCTTCATCGTAAAGGAGAAGCTACACCCTCGCTTCCGCAGGGAGAATGACAACCTCCTTTTCGTGAACCCCATTCCCTTGGGCAAGGTGAGTGGGCAAAGTGGAGGAGGTGAAGGGGTGGGCAGATGAGAGCGAGCAAGCGGCCGCACTCTGCACTCCCCGGACTGCACGGGGCAGGCCTTCAGAACGTGATGAGCCACACAGAATCTTTGTGGTGTCTTCAGGGCCCCCCCTCGTCCTCACAGTCCAAGCATGGAATAGCGCCCGCCTAGACTTTGCCTTCCCTCCCCCACCCCATCTGCAGGCAGTCAGTCCCGCCACCTGGTCTGTTCATCTCCCAGTCTGGGTGTGAGCACCCGCGTCTGCCCAGCAGCCCTCTGACGGCCCTCCGGCCTCCCTTCCCATCTCCGCTAGGCTCTTCCCCATTCTTACCGGACTGTGCCACAGGCCCGTCTCAGCATCTCCTATGACATTCAGGACCCTCCACACTCTGCCCTTGTGGATCTCCCCACTGCACTCTGACCACCGTGCTCCTCAGACCTCCTGCCCATTGGGCGCATTTTTCACACCTCCGGATTCTGGTTTGTGCTACACCCTCTACGTGGAATACTGTATCCCCCCGGTCTACCTGGCAAGCTCCTTCTCACCCTTATCAACTGCCACCACCACTGTGTAGCCCTCCTGTCCCACTCCAGAATGGTTTGGGGGCCTCTCCTTGGCTCCTGCAGACCCCTTTACTCCCCTCTATCATAACCTATGTCATCTTCAGTCTTACTTACCAGACTGAGCTCCTGCTGGCACATAGTTGCCCGGCTTGCTCTCCTGTGAGTCCTTGAACAGCCTTTTGCCTTCTTGAGGCAGGGCTCCGGACCTGGCACTGAATAAGCTCAGAAAGTGCCTCCTAAACGGAAAGGCCAAGGTGACTTCCCCCAGTCCCACCTTTGGCCCTCATGTCCCCTAGGCCCTGACCTGCTGCACCGTGGAGGTGAAGACCCTAGATGATCGTCTGCTCAACATCCCCATCAATGACATTGTCCAGTGAGTGCCTCTGCGTGGTCCCCAGTTGGCAGAAGGGCTGGCCTGGGCCTTGGAGGGGAGTGGCATGCTGGTCAGCCCCATGCAGTTCAGTCCACACCAGAGACGCCTGAAATCCAGCCCACCTCTGGCCAAGCTGCATTCACCTGGTAAACGGGAGTGCCTTTTTCTAACTTTCACAAGGCTGCTATAGAGCCCAGAGGACCCTGTGTTGGGCAGTCTTGGTTGCCTTCCTCCTCCTGAACCTCTCATTACTGTTCTGAGTTGTATCCCTTAAGTCCTTTCCAGGAAAGGTCCTCTGCATGGACCTTTACTCAGCAGGTCAGCACTCCGACCCAAGGTGGTACCTCTAGTTCTGGAACCCTCTGTTAGAGAGTCAGTGTAAATGGGTTCTCAGGGGGCAGGCTGTCTGAACAAGCCAGTACCCCCTCCCTGTTCTGGCTGAAAAGAGCCCCCTGGGAGAAAGCAGTACTCACCGCCCTGTGCCTGAGGTTATGTGAGCAGGGGCAGCCTGGGATCTGTCAAAGTGCTGCTCAGGGGGGCCTGCTGATTTCCCTTCTCTCATCCTCCCGTCTCAGCCCCAAGTATTTCAAGAAGGTGCCAGGTGAGGGGATGCCGCTGCCTGAGGACCCCACTAAGAAGGGAGATCTCTTCATCTTCTTCGACATCCAGTTCCCCACCCGTCTCACACCCCAAAAGAAACAGATGCTGCGCCAGGCATTGCTGACATAACTCTGGTGGGCTGGGGCCTGGTGCGGGGAGAAGGCTAGCTGGGCCTTAGCCCATCCAGCCTCAGGACGTGCAGTGGAGCCAGCCCATGGCACAGATGTGAGGTGAGGATGGGACGGTGTGGGACTTTTAAACTGACACAATAAAGATTTATTTCCTATCCACCAGTTGCACCCAGGAGACTGTGTTGGAGGGAGAGGAGCTTCACATCTCTCTTCTTGTGGAGCAGAGGGAAGGGCAAGGCCCAGGAAGCCTAAAACCTGGGTCCTTGTCCAGGTTTTTAGAATTTATTTAAATTAATTAATTAACGTATGATGTGTTATTGGTTTCACTAAGGTAGAGCTCAATGATTAAGTGATATAAGATCAGTCTTATATAACACCCAGTGCTCATTGCATGCCCTCCTTAATGCCCATCACCAGGTTACCCCATCTTTCCACCCCCACCCCTCCAGCAACCCTCAGTTTGTTTCCTATAATTAAGAGTCTCTTATGGTTTGTCTCCTGCTCTAATTTAACCTTGTTTTATTTTTTCCTCTTCCCCTATGATCCCCTTCTTAAATTCCACATATGAGTGGCATCATTTGATAATTGTCTTTCTCTGATTGACTTATTTCACTAAACATAATACCCTCTAGTTCCATCCACGTCATTGCAAATGGCAAGATTTCATTTTTGATGGCTGCCTAATATTCCTGTGTGTGTGTGTGTATACATATGTACATATATATATATATTATATGCCATATCATCTTTATCCATTCATTTGTCAATGGACGTCTGGGCTCTTTCAACAGTTTGGTTATTGTGGACATTGCTGCTATAAACATTGGGGTGCAGGTGCCCCTGAGGATCACTACATTTGTATCCTTGGGGTATATACCCAGTAGTGCAATTGCTGGGTTGTAGGGTAGCTTTATTTTAAACTTTTTGAGGAACTTCCATACTGTTTTCCAGAGTGGCTGCACCAGCTTGCATTCCCACCAACAGTGTAGGAGGGTTCCCCTTTCTCCGCATCCTCACCAACATCTGTCATTTCCTGACTTCTTAGTTTTAGCCATTTGGACCAGTATGAAGTGGTACCTCATTGTATTTTGATTTGTATTTCCCTGAAGCCAGTGATGTTGAGTGGTTTTTCATGTGTCTTTTGGCTATTTGTATGTCTTCTTTGGAGAAATGTCTGTTCATGTCTTCAGCCCATTTCTTGACTGGATTATTTGTTCTTTGGGTGTTGAGTTTGGATAAATTCTTTATAGATTTTGGATACTATTGCTTTATCTGAAAGACATTTGCAAATAT
>LNAC01000086.1:2363069-2384914 GCA_002007465.1 Ailurus styani
GAGGGTAGGGATAGGGTGGATGGGTTATGGACATTGGGAAGGGTTTGTGCTTTGGTGAATGCTGTGAAAGATGTAAGCCTGATGATTCACAGAGCTGTACCCCTGGGGCAAAGAATAAAAAACAAAAAAATTAAAAAAAAAAAGGATTTTGATGGATTCCTGTCTCACATTTAGGTCTTTCATCCATTTTTATTTTATTTTTGTTTATGGTGTAACAAAATGGTCCAGTTTCATTTTTCTGCATGTGGCTGTCCAATTTTCCCAACACTGTTTGTTGAAAGTACTGTCCTTTTTCCATTGGATATTCTTTCCTGCTTTGTTGAAGATTAGTTGACCACGAGTTGAGGGTCCATTTCTGGGTTCTCTATTCTGTTCTACTTATCTATGTGTCTGGTTTTGTGCCAATACCATACTGTCTTGATGATTACAGCTTTGTAATAGAGCTAGAAGTTCGGAATTGTGATGCCACCAGCTTTAGTTTTCTTTTTCAACCTTTGTTTGGCTATTTGATGTCTTTTCTGATTCCATACAAATTTTAGGATTATTTGTTCCAGTTATGTGAAAAACATTGATGGTATTTTGATAGGGATTGCATTGAATGTATAGATTGCTCTAGGTAGCATAGATATTGTAACAATATTTGTTCTTCCAATCCATGAACATGGAACATTTTTCCATTTCTTTGTGTCTTCCTCAGTTTCTTTCATGAGTGTGCAATAGTTTTCTGAATACAGATCCTTTGCCTCTTTGGTTAGGTTTATTCCAAGGTATGTTATGGTTTTTGGTGCAATTGTAAGTGGGATTGACTCCTTAATTTCTCTTTCTTGTGTCATTGTTTGTTTATAGAAATGCAACTGATTTCTATGCATTCATTTCGTATCCTGAAACTTTGCTGAAATCTGGTATGAGTTCTAGCAATTTGGGGGTGGAGTTTTTATGGATTTCCCCCATAGAGTAGTATGTCATCTGCAAACAGTGGGAGTTTGATGACTTCTTGCTGATTTGGATGCCTTTTGTTGTTGTTGTTGTTGTCTGATTGCTGAGGTAAGGTACTATGCTGAGCAGTACTATGTTGAGAAGCAGTGGTGACAGTGGATATCCCTGCTGTGTTCCTGACTTTAGGGGAAAAGCAGAGCTTTTCCCCATTGAGAATGATATTTGCTGTGGGCTTTTCATATGTGGCTTTTATGGTATTAAGGTATGTTCCCTTTATCCCTATAGTGTGAAGAGTTTTAATCAAGAAAGGATGCTGTACTTTGTCAAATGCTTTTTCAGCATCTATTGAGATGATCATTTGGTCCTTGTTCTTTCTTTTATTAATGTAGTATATCACATTGATTGATTTGCAGATATTGAGCTACACTTGCTGCCCAGGAATAAATCCCACTTGGTTGTGGGGAATAATCCTTTAAATGTACTGTTGGATTCTACTGGCTAGTATCTTGATGAGAATTTTTGCATCCATGTTCATCAGGGATGTTGGTCTGTAATTCTCCTTTCGGTGGGGTCTTTGGTTTTGGGATCAAAATAATGCTGGCCTCATAGGAGGTTTGGAAGTTTTCCTTCCATTTCTGTTCTTTTTTAAATTAATTTTATTATGTTTAGTTAGCCAACATATAGTACATCATTAGTTTTTGATGTAGTGTTCAATGATTCATTAGTTGCATATAACACCCAGTGCTCATCACAACACCTGCCCTCCTTAATTCCCACCACTTGGCTACCCCATCCCCCCATTCCATGTCTATTCTTTGAAACAGCTTCAGAAGAATAGGTATTAATTCTTCTTTAAATGTTTGGTGGAATTCCCTTGGGAAGCCATCTGGCCCTAGACTTGTTTGTGGGGAGATTTTTGATGAATGCTTCAATTTCCTTGCTGGTTATGGGTCTGTTCAGGTTTTCTATTTCTTTCTGGTTCAGTTTTGGTAGTTTATACTTCTCTAGGAATGCATCCATTTCTTCCAGATTGCCTAATTTGTTGGCATATACTTGCTCATACTATGTTCTTATAATTGTTTATATTACTTCAGTGTTCACTGTGACATATCCTCTTTCATTCATGATTTTATTTATTTGGGTCCTTTCTCTTTTCTTTTTGATAGGTCTGTCCAAGGGTTTATCAATCTTCTTGATTCTTTCAAAGAATCACCTTCTAGTTTTGTTGATCTGTTCTACTGTTCTTTTGGTTTCTATTTCATTGATTTCTGCTTTAATCTTTACTAATTCTCTTCTCCTGTTGGGTTTAAGCTTTACTTGCTGTTCTTTCTCTAGCTCCTTTAAGTGTAAGGTTAGGTTGTGTTTTTGAGACCTTATTTCTTGAGAAAAGCTTGTATTGCTATACACTTCCCTCTTAGAACCATCTCTTTTGTATCCCAGAGGTTTTGAACAGTTGTTTTCATTTTCATTTGTTCCATGAAGTTCTTAAAGTCTTCTTTAATTTCCAGGTTAACCCATTCATTCTTTAGTAGGATGCTCTTTTGCATCGTATTTATGTTATATTTACATTACATCCTACATTTAGTGTATTTCAGTTCTTTCCAAATTTCCTCTTGTGATTGAGTTGTAGTTTCAAAGGGTTGTAGTCTGAAAATATGCAAGGAATAATCCCAATCTTTTGGTACTGGCTGTGACCTGATTTGTGACCCAATATGTGATCTATTCTGGAGAATGTTCCATACACTAGAGAAGAATGTGTATTCTGTTGCTTTATGATGGAATGCTCTGAATATACCTGTGATGTCCATCCAGTCCACTGTGTCATTCAGAGCCCTTGTTTCCTTGTTGGTATTCTGTTTAGATGATCTGTCCCTTGCAGCAAGTGGGGTGTTAAGGTCCCCACTATTATTGCTACTACTGATGTGTTTCTTTGATTTTGTTATTAATTCGTTTATGTAATGGGCTGCTTCCATGTTAGAGGCATAAATATTTACAATTGTTAGATTTTCTTGCTGGATAGGCCCTTTAATTATGATATAGTATCTTTCCTCATGTCTTATTACAGCCTTTGGCTTAAAATCTAATGTGTATAAGGATTGGCACCCCACCTTTCTTTTGATGTCCATTAAAATCATAAATGGTTTTCCGCCCCTTCACTTTCAATCTGGAGGTGTCCTTGAATCTAAAACGAGGTTCTGGCAGATAGTATATTGATGGGTTTTGTGTTTTTATCCAATCTGATACCCTATGTCTTTTGATTAGGGCATTCTGCTCATTTATATTCAGAGTAAGCATTGAAAGATATGAATTTAGTGCCATTGTAAAGTACCTGTAAAGTCACTGTTTCTGTATATTGTCTCTGTTCCTTTCTGGTCTATGTTACTTTGGGGCTCTCTCTTCGCTTAAAGGATCCCTTTTAATATTTCTTGTAGGGGTGGTTTAGTGATCATAAATTATTTTTGTTTGTCCTGCAAGCTTTTTATTATGTCTTCTATTTTGAATGACATCCTAGCTGGATAAAGTATTCTTGGCTGCATATTTTTCTCATTTAGTGCCCTGAATATATCATGCCAGTCCTTTCTGGCCTGCCAGGTCTCTGGATAGGTCTGCTGCCAGTCTAACGTTTCTACCCTTGTAGGTTACAGATGTCTTGTCCCGAGGTGCTTTCAGCATTTTCTCTTTGTCTCTGAGATTTGCAAGTTTCACTATCATGTCAGGGTGTCAACCTATTTTAATTGATTTTGAGGGGGGTTCTCTGTGCCTCCTGGACTTGAATGTCTGTTTCCTTCCCCAGATTAGGGGAAGTTTTCTGCTATAATATCCTCCAATATACTTTCTGCCCCCCCTTCTTCTGGGATCCCAGTTATCTTAATATTGTTTTGCTTTATGGTATCAGTTATCTCTTGAATTCTCCCCTCCTGATCCAGTAGTTGTTTATCTTTTTCTCAGCTTCTTTATTCTTTTATCATAATGGTATTTTATACCATTTTATCTTCTACATCACTAGTTCTCTGTTCTGCCTCATTTATCCTAGCAGTTAGAGCCCCATTTTTTTATTGCATCTCATCAATAGCCTTTTTTAACTTTAGATTTTAGTTCTTTTATTTCTCCAGGAAGGGATTCTCTAGTGTCTTCTATGCTTTTTTTTCCTAGCCCAGTTAGTATCTTTATAATCATTATTCTGAACTCTAGTTCCAACATCTTACTTACGTCCATACTGATTAGGTCTGTGGCAGGCAGTACTGCCTCCTTGTCCTGGTTTTGTGAGTATGACCAGGTAAGTCCCTGAGGGTTCAGAGCCTGTGCACTCTCACCTGTGTGGCTTCTGTGGGTCCCCACTCTGATTTCTGTCACAAAACCTTTAGTAGAGGCAGTCTCTAGAGTGTGATATGGTCATATTGTGGACAGGAAGCACAGAGAAGAAAACACTTGTCAAGGTTACACGGGGTAAAGATGTCATCAGAACCTTGAAGGCCACTCCCAAGACTCATCCTGCTTAGAGGCAGCACAAAGGACACAGTGCAGGAAACGGCTTTGATTTCTTTCTCACCAGCCTCAATTCTCATCTATGCAGTGGGTCCTGGGCTGCCTCTAGGTAGGGTAGAGTGGGAGGCAAGTGAACTGGGTTCCACTCCCGGCCCTGCCACGGACTTCCTGGATCTTACTACTCATAACCGCCCTGCAGGCTGCTCATGAGGATTGTCATTGGTGAAAGTGCTTGGTGAACTCACTGCTTAGGTATCAGGGTTCCATGACTGCTGCTGATATGGTCTCCAGGCCCAGCTGTGCCCATGTAGACACCTACCTTCCCAACCTGCCTTCCAGCAGTCAGCAACAGTGTGGCATGCCACTCTTCTGTCTTTGGAGTCTGGGTTTGGGCTAGGATATATCCAAGCTTCTGGGAAGAGGTGGCCACTTTTATGGAGGTACCAGAAAAGGCCCCCATATTGTCCATACTGGATTCCCCCATTCAAAGCACTCTTGAAGTTTTTTCTTAAATGGGGTCTCAGTAGCACTAGTCAGCCATTTAAAAACCATCAGGGAGAATGCAGCAGGAGCTGACCTTGTGATGTGGAACCTGGACTAGGGTTCTAGGACTCACTGCTGCAGCCCTTAAGGAATGTGGGCCTTGGAGTCAGATACACCTCAGGCATATGCCCTTGGCCCAATCACTTCACCTCTCTGAGCCTGTTTCTTACAGCAAAGATTACAGCCCTGATCTTGCAGACCTTGTGGAAACCAGGTGAAGCAGACTCTGCCCTGAGGCATGGCCTGGTGGGGAGGTGGGTAGCTGCCCAGTGCTGAAAACAAGCAAGTATGTGAGGGAGTCTGGGGCTGCTGTTGTGAAACTCCAGGACCCCAGGTCTCCTCTAGGCCAACAGGAAAGCCTGCCTCTAGCCTCCTCCTCATGGAGAGGCTCTGAAGGAAGTGTGATCTTACGTCTAATGAAACACGTGTATAAGATTTCTATTCTGTGATCTTCAGTGCTGCCTGAACTGGCAGGCAAAGCAGGATTTGTCACATATTCATTTTATAGGCCATGAGGACCAGTTACTGAATTACTGAGGCCTACTGATATGCTGCCCAGTGGTTTCTGCTCCCTCCCCAGCTCCTTACTGTCCCAGGATCATGCCCAGAACCATGATGGAGTCCAGTGGCCTTGTGTTCATCTTAGTACCTGGGGCACAAGGCTGGTTGCGTGAATCAGCTGACATGCCTAGGGCAACAAATTGACCGTTTCCTATGGTGCAAAACAGTGAGTAGCCTGCCTCACAGGACTAATGTGAGACTTAAGGTGGAGGATTGGCCCTCCATTCATGTCGATTCCCTGCGGCCCAGCAGACAACAGCCCTGCTGGGCTGCCTACCACCTTCACTTTGTCTCAGCTCATGGCACCCAACCCTGTCCCTCTCTGGGACTGAGACCTCAGCTCAATTTATCAGATGCTAGGAAGTAAGGTGAGGAATCCCAGGCCCTCTTTTCTTCCCCAGGAACCAGTCTAATATCCTGGACCCCTGCCAAAGCACTGAAGGGGTGAGCCTCCAGCTCTGACCAACAGGGAAGCAGTAGTGTCAGCTGCTTAGGCAGCTGGAAGAGGGGAGTCATGCTCTCTGGGCCTGGCTCCACAGCTTCCCAACACTTTGCAAAGGACTCCAGCACTGGTCCCTGGGTGAAGAGTCCACAGCGGGGAGGGAGGAGTCTGAGTCCTAGTCCCAGTTCGGTTGCTGACTTCCTGTATGTCTTTGCTTGCATGACCGGTCTCAGCCTTCAACTTCTTCCAACAGCTATAAAATGGCCCTGCCTCTGCACGAGATGCCTCAGGATCCTGGGACTTCAGCAAGTCCCCAACCCCTTGAAACTGTTATAGAATCTGCTTTCCTGCCTGAGGACAGGTGGTAGGAACAGGGACAGGGAGGCTGACACCCTGTACCCTGTGCAGCCTAAGGCCTGGCTTGGTACTGCCTCCTTGGGATCTCGAGCCCAGGGAGAGGATGAGACTCCAAATGAAACTATCCTCGGGGGCGGGGGGGACACAAAAAATGTATCCTCGGGTTGAGGCCTCCTGTTTGCCTTGCAGCCTGTCCCATCCAGTGCAGGAATACTACTCCCAAAGGTGTGACTGTGGAGGATGAGAAGCGGTCTGAGTTCCCCTTACTAGGTCTGGGACTTTGGGGAGGTTTCCCTTTTGTAGAATGGAATAAACTAAGTTGATAGCATCTAAGGTTCCCAAGAAGCACAGATGTAGGTCAGATAGGAACACACTCATTTTGCAGATAAACAGGGGCCAGCTGGAGGGTTTAGAAAGGCAGGTGCTGGAGTACCAGGCACGGATGACATGACCTGGTGTAAGTGAAGCCACTGCTGTGACTCCCGGCTGCTCCTTCACTTGCCATCTAAGCCCTAGGCCTGGTCTGGGAAGAGAAACAGACAAGATGACCTCCATGGGCCCCAGATTGGATGCTGGAAGCAGAAGGTGGGTCATACTTTTCTAAGTTAGGTGCCAAAAGGGCCCACTAGACCAAGGCCTCTGGTAAGTGCTATGAGAGAGGGAGGAGACGCCAAGGTTGAACGTGTTTTATGGGTGACATGCTGGCTGGGCTGGGCTTAGGGGCAGAACAGAGAGCTGGGCTTAACTTTTCAAGGGACTGAAGGCTTGGGATCCTGGCTGGTGTCAGGCCTCTTACAATGTTGACCGGGGTCAACTCTACTGGGACTGAGAGGCAATGGCAAGAAGAGGTAGGGAAGATGGGTGAGAATGTGGGGAGAGGAAAGGGAGATGGTGGGAAAGGGAGTGGAAGGAAGGGGTGAGGACAGAGGGAAGGGAAGCAGGGCCTGGCTGGATCTGAGCCAAAGCCAGAGCTACAGGTGGTGGGGTCAGCAGCAGGAGACGCTCAAAAGGGAGCCTCCCGGGAAGTGCAGGCAGCCATGAGGGCCCGTTTGAGCTGCTCATAGGTGACAAACATCACCACGTTCCAGGAACCCAAACGGAGAAAGGAGGGCATGAACCTAGAAGAGAGAAAACACAGGTCATAGAGGGCAATCTGGTGACTCCTGAGGGCACTCTATCTCCCGCTCACCCATGGTATCCTATCCAATCCAGCTGCTCTGCTGGAGGTTGGGAGGGCGCAGGGAACACAGCCCCACAGCTGTGTGGCTGTGAGCAAGAATCCCCCAGGAGTCTCCATTTTAATACCCACAAAATAGGGATGACAACTCTGGAAGTAGTTAAGAGCATGAGAAAATGCTGGTAAAATACCAGGACCAGAATAGCCTGACACCTGGTTGCAGGTGGTTCTCTCTCATCTGTATGTAGGTATGGGCAGCGAGGAGGCTTGGAATTGTGTGGGATGGATCAAAGGCTCACCCTTTGTAGAAGGCTCGGGGACCCTCCTTCTGGAGCATGGTGAGAGCACAGTGGCCAGCGCTGCTGTACTGGCCCAGGGCAGAGTTCATGTATCTCGTCTTGACCACATCGACAGGGGAGGCGATGACGGTGGTGCAGAAGCCCGCCCCGAAGGCGGAAGTGAAGTGGCAAGGGAGGTCATCTGCCAGAGAGGAGCAGGAGAGGCAGTCAGGACTCCTCACCCCATCATTCCAGAAGGAAAGAGATGATGAAAGTAGCTTAGGGGTCTGATGGTTTTATTTTTTAAATTTTTTTTAAAGATTTTTATTTATTTGACACACACACACACACACACACACACACACGCACACACACACAGATCACAAGTATGCAGAGAGGCAGGCAGAGAGAGAGGAAGCAGGCTCCCTGCCGAGCAGAGAGCCCTATTCGGGCCTCAATCCCAGGACCCTGAGATCATGACCTGAGCCGAAGGCAGAGGCTTTAACCCACTGAGCCACCCGGGCACCCAGGGGTCTGATGGTTTTAGAAAGAGAGACTCCAGATGGAACTTCTCCTGATGACCTAGGAGTCATTTTGCCTCAGTGCGCAAAGTGGGAGCTACATCCCAGCAGGCTTCAATACAGTAAATCTAAACTCATTCCACAAGCAGAGGGGAAGCAGGATGAAAAGATGTGGTCCTCAGGCAACCAGACTCCCGCATCTGATCCTAGATTTTGGGAAGGGCAAGACCCAGCACCACTTACCCTAACTCACCTGTCATGAGGTTGGCCTTCAGGAGGGCGTCCTTGATGAGATCATAGGTCACCAGCTCAGCACAGTTGACAATGGCATTACGAGCAACATTGGGAGAGGTCCCTACAGGAGGAAAGGGTACCTATGTGAGACCAGAGACTAGGGGAGGAGGAGAATGGGAAAGAAGAAATACCCGATAAATGGACAACACACCTTTCCAGAGTCCTCGGAACCCTTCCTCTCGGGCGATGGTCTTGTAGGCATCAACAGTGCTTTGGTATCTCCGGCCACTTCCAGCCCGGGCCTGAGCCTGGAACCGGACCTTTACTACATCTGTGGGCTGGGCGACAGCCACAGCCAAGGCACCTGTGGTGCTGCCTGCCAGGAGGCGGCTCCCAACGCCGGCGTCTGTGGGAGAACCGTGGGGGTCATGCCGGGCAGAAGTTGGACTCATTTTCCCCCTCTCCTCACCAAAACCACCTCATCACTGTAATCTCTGGCCTTTTGGGAATAGGATCCAGACAAGCTCTCGCCTGAAAAATTCCTTGCAGCAAAGAAAATAACACCGTGGATGTCTACTACTTGCTAGGCAGGGAGTCATAGCAAGGAGTAGGCGAAGTGAGACTTAGCTCAAGAGGCTAAATGCCCTGAGAAATCACAATCCTTTCCATTTGACAAATGTGAAAACCAAGGCTCAGAGAGAAGTGGCCTTCTCAAGACCTGGGACCCATAAGCCTTGGGATCTCATGCCAGATCTATTTCTCCCTGCCCTGTAACCTTGGGAAAAGTCAACCTTTTGATCTGGGTTCTCAGTTTCCACATGCGTAAAATGGAGGGTGGACAAGGCATGCTGAGGAGATGAAATGGAAGAGTGGCCTTGGAGACAAAAGTCCTGGGGGTGTTTTTCTGGCTCCCCGTTGTGTGCCCTTGGCCGAGTCCTTTCCACCCAGCAAGTCTCAAGTCCCTTCATCTGGAGATGATGCCATCTACTCTCAAAGTGGTTGTGAGGACTGTCCTGGGATGATGCCCTGCACAGAGCTTAGCACAGCCCAGGTGCTCAGGGATCATTAGGAGAATCAAGGTCCCTTCCAATTCTCAGTTCCTCTGATCAGCCTAAGGATCCTGAAGCCTACAGGAGCTATGCAGCAAATTATCAATCAAAGATGATTTGATGGATCAATCATCATGAAGAAGAAAAGGCCAAGGGGCCTATGGCCCAGTCCCACACTCACGCTCAGAACCCTTGGTGTAGAACTGCTTGACAGAGTCGTAGAGGCCGATGCGGACGGAGGCAAAGCTCATCTGGCGCTGCAGGCCGGCGACCAGCCCACTGTAGAGGCTGCGGGGGCCCTCGGTGCGCACCATGGTCAGGATGGTGCCCAGCACGCCGCGGTACTGGGCGCTAGCCGCAGCCCGCACTGGGCCCTGCCTTTCTCCTTGGATCTGCAAGGTCAAGGTGGGTTGTTATATAGAGAAGGCAGGTTGGCCTCTCCATCGCCTGTCATCCCTATGCTCCAAAGTTTACAATTCTAAACATTTCTCTGGCCCTTAAGGAGTCCGTGTCTTGGGGCAGAGCAGACCAGACAACATCAGGAACCCCAGGCTTCATCCCCTCACCTGCAGCCGGACTTTGGCGGTGTCCAGAGGAAAGGTGATGAGATCTGCAATGCAGGCAGCTGTCCCAGCCCCCAGGAACTTCACCGTGGCAGTAGGGGGTACATCTGTGGCCTTGAACCCCACCATAATGCTGATATACCGCTACCTGGGAAAAGATCGGCGAAGGGGACACTTTCAGGCAGCAACAAGACGAGATAGAGGAACTCTGCCGGAATCTAAGCCAAGGAGAGAGAAGTCTCATTAGCAGCAGTGTGCCAAGACCCCCCCTGCTCACCACTGCTCCCCGACCTTCCCTGACAGTACCACCTCCCTAAGCAAAAACCGGAGCAACCTCGTGAGCTCTGGAACTACTCATACAGGAGCTGGAGAAGCAATTCCTGCTTGGGGAGAACACATTTTGTGAAGCGTCCCCTCCTTTTCCCTACAGGGGGCGTCTGGCTCATGGCTGTTTTAGTGCTGCGTCCCACAGGCAGTGCCCCGGCCTTCTGTCTGCTGGGTGCAGAGTTCACTGGTGATGCCCACACTCCCACTTCTGCAGATCTGGAGAACAGGCAGAAGTGGGGAAAAGGTTGTGGTCAGACCAAGACCTGACAGGCAAACTCACAGGCTTATGCCCTGGATTTCTTAAGCAGGAGAGGTTCCTACCGGTCTGAAATTGCCTAAGTCTAGGAAAAAAAAAAAAAAGGAATGGCCAAGACCAATTCAATCCTTTCCCAGCCCATTAGTCTAATTCTCCTCCCCAGCCCACACCACTGGAGCTCTCTAGAGTCACTCTTCCAGGCCTGCTTTGCTGGGTGTTGGTTTACTGAGAAGGAGACAAGATCACCCTAGAGGGGCCTTACCATCTGGCACAGGGGATGGACAGGTAATTCAGGCTGCTTTTGGGGCTTGCAGGACATACTCTCAAAATGGGGAGGACATACTCTCAAAAATAACTCCATCAGGAGAGCGGTAAGGAGGAGTGGGTGATCAGAAAAGGTAATATTTAGCTGGGCCTCGAAGGATCCTGGGCAACTCCCAGGGCTGAGAGCAGGTGCACAGGCACTGGATTCTCTCCCCGTGGACTACTGTGTGATGCAGGGAAAACTGTCTCCTTCTTTGGCCAGTTTCCTCTCCTTCAACCCCGGGCATCCACATCTTCACCACAGGAGGGGCAGGCATGGGAAGGTGTAGGTCAGAACTATGAAGAGTGAAACAGGAAACCAAAAGCTCCATTTTGTTCTCAGAGTTGGGACAACACCCTTCTCTGCTGCCTCTGTGGGCTGGGGAGGAAGTGAGTCCAGCACCCCAGTCGGGGAGGGTGACCTGCTTCTCTCTTCGCTGAGCTCACTTCTCTGACTTCAGGGGCAGCTGCTGAGCCCAGCCTGATTGGCTGCCCTTGTCACTGGGGCCACAAGCAAAATGCTGGCCAGCAGAGGGAGGATGTGGTTAGAGTCCATTGAGTACACAAAGACCCACGGAAACAAACAGCTGCTTCCTCCTGGGCTTCTCACTCCAGGTAGCTGGGGCAAACAGTGAAATCTAGAGGCTCCTCACCACTCAGTTACACCAGAGCTCCTACAGGCCAGGCCTGGTCTTATTCGAGTTTCCCTGGAGCCTGGCCATATGAGGCTCAGTGAAGACTGGTAGTCATACGGCAGAATGGGTTGATGAAGGTGCTTCAGATGCCCCAGCTTCCCTGCCTGACCTAACTATCCCCCCCACCAACGTGTTCCCTACCTTCCCCACCCCTCTGCCAGGAGCACTCCCTTATCTCACTCTTCAGAGCAGCCCTGTGATGTGGCTGCCTTACTTCCACATGAGGAAGAGCCACGTGTACAGGCTCCAAAGCTTATGCAATTTGCTTTGCATTGGTCTCCGGAACATTTCTCTCCCTTGTTTTTTCAGCCCCAGCAAAGGTAGGGCTTTTGCAAGGAAGTGTAACACCCAAGTTCTTTCATGCCAATTTGACAGTTCTGGCAAACTGGTTCAGACAAACCATGTCCCTTCTCTGCGCATCAGAGACACGATAAATGAGTCAATTGTGTCCTGACCGTGAGCTAGGTTGCAGTGCTGTGAAGGCCAGAGAAGAACAAGACCCAGCCCGTCCATCTCAAAGACAGGTGCACAGAGGCTCAGTTGCCATTCCAAATGTTGCTTTGGGTTTGCCCAGGTCCTTCAGAGGTGTGCGTAAGGGGGCAATGGTCACTGGTACTGAAGACCCTACTAAGAAGAGTGAGTAATACTCAAGCCTAGAAACAGTTTGCCCTAGCTCTGCTGCGGACTTCCAGAATGACCAAGGGCTAATCACTATCCCATCTAGGCTTCAGTTTCTTCTTTTGTAAATATGGGGACCACCATCCCTGGCTTGTCAAGGTCAGCTTAAAGGATAGAATGAGACCAAGAATATATGAAAGTGCTTTGTGAACTCTGAAGAGCAACTTCACTGGGGGTGGTGGTAGTTATTTTTGCTAATATTCTACTGACCCCCACCCCTAGGCCAAAGTGCTGCTGCTGTAGACAGCAGGAGACCCCTCCCTCAGACTGGACTCTTACCCGGCTTTGTAGGGTCTCACGCTGAGGCCTCTGAAGATCAAGCTTCTCTAAAGGCATCCCATTCTTCAAAGCTGCCAGTGGCTATCATGGTCCGATCCCCTTGGTTTTCCATAGAAAACGGCTGGGAGACGAAACACCTAATAGTCATACTATGTGTCCTGTGGATGAGGGCAAAGAGGAGAGTTTATTTATTTAAGATTTATTTATTTTAGAGAGAAAGAGAGCATGTGACTGGGGGTAGGGGCAGAGGGAGGGAGAAAACCTCCAGCCGAATCCCCGCTGAGCGCAGAGCTCAGTATCAGCTGGATCCCACGCCCCCAGATCCTGACCTGAGTGGAAACCAACAGTCCAAGGCTCAACCCACTTGAGCCAGCCAGGCGTCCCAACAGGAGGGTTAAGAAAGGGAAATCTGGGGCGCCTGGGTGGCTCAGTGGGTTAAAGCCTCTGCTTTCGGCTCAGGTCATGATCTCAGCGTCGTGGGANGAGTGGAAACCAACAGTCCAAGGCTCAACCCACTTGAGCCAGCCAGGCGTCCCAACAGGAGGGTTAAGAAAGGGAAATCTGCCTTAAAGGATCACACTCCAGCAAGGAAAGAGTCACCTGCCAGAGGCACATCAACCCACACAGTCCTTAAGCTGGGAGGTGGGGAGGAGAAAGGGACAGGGTCCATTTCACCCAGGGCAGCTGGGGACTAATTAAGTGCACACACTGGCGGGGGGAAATGTACCTAGGAGTACCCCCCTCCCCAGTCTGCTCTCTTAGTATCACGCAGACTTCTGCTTTAGTGGGACTCTGTACTCTGCAGAAGCATTCCCCAACACAGCAGACTCTGATGAACAGGAGTGGTCGTAATAGGTCAAAGCCTCTCTTGAGAGTCGACTTGGCCAAGGTGCCGGCTGTGAGGAGGCTAGAAGGGCTGGGGGCGGGCCCTACTCAAAATCTCCTCTTCCTAGGGAAGGGAAGGTCATTCAGATGGTCGTGGACGCGCCGAAGGCCCCCACCAAGCCAGGCTGGGCATCCAGGGGGAGCGGAGAGTGGAAGGGAGGCTTATATTATAGCCAATTGAATCTGAGAGGTAACAAAAGGGAGAGAGAAAAAGAGTGAAAGAAGGGATATAAGGAAAAGAGGACAGAGAAGAAAAATACAAGACAGGCTGGGAGAAGAGAAAGGAAATTAAAGAGGGGGAAGAGCGCGGGTCCGCGTTGCCGGGGTTGCGGGCTTGCCAAGCAGGTTTAGCCCGCGCAGGGCTGGGGCGGGCGGGGCCCGGGCTCACCGGGAAGCAGGGAGAACACCAGAGTGCCGGCGGTTCTGTCTGTCTGCGGGCGGAGAGCGCGTGGAAGGAGAGCAGATGGTCCTCGACCCTAGAGCGCGGCTGGCGAGCCTGCAGAGGGGGCCCTCGAGCCTGCGGCGCGGTGTAGGTCTGNGGGAGGCGACCCGCTGGCCCCCGCCTTTCCGCAAGGGCAGTCGCGCCCAAGATTCTCTGCGCGCCTTCTTCCACTGGCATGTCAGTGCAGGCGGGTTCCCGCGTCTGTGCGTTCGCGCGCCCGCAGGGTCACTCCGTCGCTCCGCCTTACTCCCCGCCCCCGCCAACCGCCTGGGGACAATGGCGAGGCTGACGCCTGGAAAGAAGCAGAGCCTGCCCAGAGTCACACAAGCCTCTGTTTTCCCGGCTCCCCGCCAGGGCTCTTTCTAACAGCGCACCCAGAGCCTCGGGTGGAAGGCACTCCCTGCTTCACCCGCCCAGTCCGCGACCCCCGCACCCGGCGAACAGGACGCCCGCCTCCAGCCTCCCTCGCGGGGCGGGGCCTCCCGGCCGCTGGCGATTGGTTAAAGCCGCCGCGCTGCCCGCGGAAGGAGCCAATCGGGGCTGCCGCGGCCGGTGGCAGGTATCGGCCAACGGTCGCGGCGCGCGGCGGGGCTTCCCGCGCTCTGCCGCCGCACCCCCACCTTGCGCAGGGGACCCGGGGGATTTTCCGATCTAGGTGGGGCGGGAGCGCCGAGGGTGACGCTACCGCCCCCACTTGCATCCGCCGCGCGCGAGAGGAGGCCGAATGGGGCCCGGGCCTGCTGCGCGCCCAGCCCCGAGATGAGAAAGTGATTTAGATGAGCTGAACCTAGCCGGCCCTCAGCGGGGCTGGCGGTCTTTTCGCGGTGACAGGCACGTACAAAACCAGTAATTGGGTCCTGTGGCTGGGACAAATAATGACTTTTGGGGAGTAGAAGGAGATAGGACCTAGTATTATTATTATTATTATTATTATTACTATTATTATTATTATTCGGCCTAGTACACCTCTCTGTCCCTTCCTGTTTTCATCTTTCAGCCTCTCAGGACTGTTTGGAGGGATTAATTGAGGTAGTGGAAGCCGTCTCCCTGACTAGATTGTAAACTTCTCCAGAGCAGGAAGCTATTTCCTATATTTTTATTATCACAGCACTCCAAGGGCCGACATACAGTAGAGGCTCAGTGCGTGCCTTTTGGGCTGCTGTTGAAAATGCCTGGAAAAGCGTAATGGAAGGATCGGGGAAGGCGAACATTTGCCGATTGCAATTACCAGGTTCACGTTCAGTGTGAATACTTCGCATAATCCTGTGAAGCTGGTATTAACCTCAATTTTACAGATGAGGAAAGAGTCCCAAAGAGGTTAAACCACCTGCCTAACGTCACACAGCTAGGAAGTGGTGAGCCGTGACTTAAACCCTGGTTTATCAGGTTCCATGTGTTTGTTTTTTGAAGTGTCCACAAGCAGAAATTGTCAGCTGAGAATAACTGGAATGGGCCTGGATAATTATAGCAGGAAAGAAAAACACCGAGCACATGGTCCTGGCAGAAGCAGAAACAAAGTGCAATCTGAGAAGTCAAGCCAGAGAATTTTTTCTGGCCCTGTGGAGTCTCCCATCCACTAGCTGGTCTAGCTTTTGCGCAGGCATCTTCTGTTGCTGTGATGAAATGATTCCCAGGATGTTCTGTGACTGGTGGTGAACCTGCTGAACTTGAGACAGAAAGAATAGGGTGGAACTAAAGGCCTGAAGATGAAAGTGTCACCCTGATTGCCATAACAAGGAAGAATTTGGATTCCAAAGACTGTATACCCATGAAATGTTTAATCATCCCTGGCAAAATTCAAGGGCTGTTTAAAGCATGATGTGTGAACACTTAAAAAGAGTAGTAGAGATTCCCAGGACCCAGCATGGATCCCTTAAGAAGAAATCCTATTAAATTCTCTTAACACAAGAGTTTGAAAACAAAAAAACAACAAAACCCCCAAATGCTCTTTTATTTTGGATGGAGCCAAGCAGATTAGAGAAATCCAATGACAATACCTCTGGATTTTTAGCAAGACTCTTGTCTGAGTCATTAGAGATCCTGTAGACAGATTAGAGAATGTATGGATACAAGTAAGTGCATTTAAAAAACTTGTTTCACATCTATTTCATTGAATATATATATATATATATATATATATATATACACACACACACACCCCAGTTTATTGTAAATACATGTACCAACAATTAAATTGACGTTTATAATGTTGATAATCACACCAGAAAACAGTCCACTGTATTTACAGTTTTGTAACTTAAAAATTTTAAATACAGACGATTTGAAACACTGACAATGGAAAAGACACAAGAATGCCACAGAAGGGGCGCCTGGGTGGCTCAGTGGGTTAAACCCTCTGCTTTCAGCTCAGGTCATGACCTCAGGGTCCTGGGGTGGAGCCCCTCATCGGGCTCCCTGCTTGGTGGGGAGCCTGCTTCCTCCTCTCTCTGCCTGCCTCTCTGCCTACGTGTGATTTCTCTCTCTCTGTCAAATAAAGAAATAAAATCTTAAAAAAAAAAAAGAATGCCATAGAAAACTGAAAATGTCAGGTAATAAAAATCAACGTGAGAAAATATTAAATATTAGACATTTCAAATGTCTCTGCTAATTTTAAAATATTGAATAGGTTGGCTATATTACACCTTCCCATAAACACGAAATCATCTGATTGCATTTTTAAAAATATTTTATTTTTTATTTTTTAAAAGATTTTATTTATTTGAGCGAACAAGCACGAGAGAGAGAGAGAGAGACAGAGAGAGAGAGCAAGCAGAGTGGGGGGTGTGGGGGGTGTGGGCAGGGGTAGGGCAGAGGGAGAAGCAGGCTCCCTGCTGTTTTTTCATTCTTAAAGCTTGCTTTATAGTGCCAGTCACTAAAAAGCATCCTGCTGGTGCAGTATAACTTATTGCTTAAATGATGTTCAAAGTGTGTTGTATAGTCTGGGAAACATTTAATTTTGTTTGGAACCTTGCTGATTATAGCACATCCTAATGCAACAAAGAACTGCTTTATTCTTTTTAATATTTTATGTATTTATTTGACAGAGAGAGAGCACAAGCAGGGGGAGTGGTAGGCAGAGGGGGAGGGAGAAGCAGACTCCCTGCTGAGCAGAGAGCCCAACGTGGAGCTTCACCCTAGGATCATGACCTGAGCAAAAGGTAGAGGCTTAACCGACTGAGCCACTCAGGCACCCACAAAGAGCTGCTTAAAAAAAAAAAATTGAGGGGGCACCTGGATGGCTCAGTAGGTTGAACATCCACCTCTTGATTTTGGCTCAGGTCATGCGATGACACCCTCCTCCTCTCCCATCAGGTTCCCCCACTCAGCGGGGAGTTTGCTTCTCTCTTTTTCTCCCCTCTTCCTCTGCCCCTTCTTCCGCTTGAATGCGCGCTCTCTCTCAGATAAATAAATCTTTATTTGACCCCTAGGTTCTTTTTCCTTTTTTTTTTTTAAACTAAGACTTTTTAGCCATCAACACTGTATTTTTTTTTATCTTGAGTTGATCTAAAGATAAACTTTATAGGGTTTGTGATGACTGCTAACATAAGCTGTCACTATGAATATTGTAATGGTGATTTTATGTGTTAGTTTATCAAACATCTTGTCTAATTTTATATTTTGTTACCTATGCTTTTGGGGATAATGGAAAGAGACTTAACTCTTCTATGAAAATACTTGGTATTTAGAGTAGAAAGAGTATAAAACAATAAACATGCAGTATTGAGAAATTTGATGAGGCATTAAGAATTCCAGTAGATATCTATAAAGTACGTCAATTGAACCTTGTTGAAGGTAAGCAAATCAGCACAATTATGTATAATTTAACCTTGTTTTTTAAGGTCTTAACTTGGACTATAAAGATTCACTGACATCTCATGAGAAGTTTTGGAAAAAAAATTTTTCTTAACCCATTTAGAATTCATTCAAAGTGCAACAAGCAGTCCTTGGAAGGATGTTAACATGGTCCAGTTTGCATTTTATTTGTTTTTCTTTTCTTTTCTTTTTTGGTATCAGCTTTATTGAAATATAATTAACATACTATACAATTCATCCATTTAAAGAGGAAGTCAACAGTTTTTAGTATAGAGTTGTGCGACCATCACCACAACCAATTGTAGAACATATTCATCATCTCAAAACATCCAGCCCCTCCTTACACTTTACCTGTCATGCCCCAGTACCCTCCATCTTTCCCAGCCCTACTTTCTGCCTCTATAAAGTTGTCTATTCAGACTTTCCCTATAAGTGGAAGCATACCATATGCAGTCTTTTGTGAATTGCTTCCTTCACTTAGCATACTGTTTTCAAGATTCATCTATGTTGTAGCACGTATCAGTACTACATTCCTTTTTATTGCTGACTAAAGATACATCTTTTTTTTTTTTAAAGATTTTATTCATTTATTTGATAGAGAGAGAGATCACAAGTAGGCAGAGAGGCAGGCAGAGAGAGGAGGAAGCAGGCTCCCCGCTGAGCAGAGAGCCCGATGTGGGCCTCGATCCCAGGACCCTGAGATCATTACCTGAGCCGAAGGCAGAGGCTTTAACCCACTGAGCCACCCAGGTGCCCAAGATACATCTTTTAACTTTTTTCAAGATGTATCTTTTAACTCTTAACAGTGTTTTTCTAATTCAACATTAAAAATGTAGGGTTTGGGGTGTCTGGGTGGCTCAGTCGGTTAGGCACCTGGCTTCAGCTCTGATCATTATCTCAGGGTCCTGGGATGGAGCCCTGCATTGGGCTCTCTGCTGAGTGGGGAGCCTGCTTCCCCCTCCCCTCTGCCTGCCGCTCCCACTGTTTGTGTTCTTTCTCTCTGTCAAACACATAAAATATTAAAAAGAATAAAGCAGCTCTTTGTTGCATTAGGATGTGCTATAATCAACAAAATTCCAAACAATATTGTTTACCAAGCTATACCACAACACACTTTGAACATCATTTAAGTAATAAGTTACACTACACCAGCAGGATGTTTTTTAGTGACTGGCACTATAAAGTGAGCTTTAAGAAAGAAAAAAAAAACACCAACCGTGAATAACATATGTTGTTATCAAATTATTGCAAGTGAAAATTAGCAGTGAGGAGGGTGACCCTCTATTCCATTCTGGTAAGATTGATAAGATTCCGTGTCTTTAAATATTGCATTATTTGCAGGAAGCTGGACTTCCATACCAGCATAAGATGGTAAAGCAAACTTGAAAAACTGACTTCAGTGTGACTGTCCAGTGTTAAAGCTCTTTCCCAGAATGAATGAAAAATTAAGGACGTGTAGACAGAGTTTTCCCTGAACAAAATGGACTTGTTTGTTTTGAATGGAGTTTTTGAAGGCTTTCTTCTCTGCAAAGGTTGTGTGTAGCAGTTTTCCTACAAACGTTCTCATTTAATTCAGAGCTAAACAGGAATTTCAAAGCACATCTCAAGGGGAAACCAGTTGGCTTCTGTTGTGGCAACATCAGAGTTCTGTTTTGTTGTTGAATCTGTAGTTGCTTCCTCAGTGACTATTTCAAATGATTCTGTACTTTTGTTTGCCCTGAGCCGGAAGTTAAATCAGGTTCTCCTTTCTTCTCAGAAACATAACCAAGTTTTCTGTTTGTAGGTTGTTTAGAAGTGTTCAGCATGGTGACATAACCACAGAAATCCCTGCAAACCCATTTTGTTGCTGAATATTTGCAATGCTTTATGAGCAGCCGTATGGACATGATTTGTGACTCTCCTTGTAGTTGTTTTATCAAGTGGGAAAAATTTCTCCCATCTGCGTCATTCAGTATCGTGAACATGTGTGAAGTAGAAATTACTTCAGGTTTATGACTCTCAGACATTATTATTAGTGCTTAATAATGACCATGAATTATATCTGACCATTTTTGAAGTCTTATACTTTTGGACAGTAATAAAAATGGGGATTTAACTTCTGGGTGGTGAATTCTGGGTAATGGGTCTAAAATGATGAGCTGTACTACTGCCAAGGGGTTCGATCTATTAGAGGAGCCATGAAAACAAGCGATTTGTAATTTTTGTTTAGAAGTCTGCTGCAAGTTGTAGGGTTCAAATCAAGAAGGCTTTTTCAGCATTAGAGGTTCAGAAGAAAACCATAATCGGGTTGTCATTACGATACAGAGACAATATTTGTTTCCATAAGTGCCGGATCAAGATAGCTCTGTAGTCTGCACTTGTCCTTCCTGAGTATTTTGAATCTTTTCTGATCTGTAAGGAAGCTGTCCAGAGACTCATGTGAGAGTTTGCCAACTTTTGGTGAAAGATTTCCCATCATTAAAAAGGTAAGGGTGGGGTGCCTGGGTGGCTCAGTGGGTTAAAGCTTCTGCCTTCGGCTCAGGTCATGATCTCAGGGTCCTTGGGATCGAGGCCCGCATTGGGCTCCCTGCTCAGCGGGGAGCCTGCTTCCTCCTCTGCCTACTTGTGATCTCTCTCTCTCTCTGTCAAATAAATAAATAAATAAAATCTTTAAAAAAAAAGAAAAAGGTAAGAGTGGAGTCAACTAGGGAAGCAGTATTTTTGTGTATCCTGGGGACAGACCCACACTGCTTAGACAGGCCAGGTCCGCTCGATCTAGTTACCAGTATCAGAGCTGACAAAGCTTCTTGTTCAGGACTCCTCCTCTCTTCACCTGCCATGATAAGAATATCTTTTGTGGATGTAAACTACTTTTAAATTTGTTTACAGTGGGTGCATTCCCACCATGATAATGAAGTTGATCCAGGTTTATTACTTGTCTCTTCTTATGCACAAAGCCCAATCAGCAGTACCTGGGAGCACCATTCATAACCAATGATAAGTGTATCTCAAGGACATTTGCAAACTCAGCAACATTAATATGCTTATCTATTGAAAGAAATAGTTTCAAAGTAATCACCTAGTCATCTTGCACTCAGTTCATTACAGAACCTTCAAGAGAATGAAATTGTCATCAGAGATTGATAGGTTCAAATAAATAAATCTTTTATTATGTAAACTATGCACCATATTATAATCTAGTGATCCAGAGAATTGAGGACCTCAATCTATGATCTTAAGTATAGTGGATTTCTCAGGCAAAATGCATGTCTTTACATCATTTCTGTGATCTGACCAGTTTATACTCCCTACCATGTCTCTGTGGAATTTTCTGTTGGCTTTATTGGTAGGTGGTCATTCCTCCAAATTTCAAAAAGAAAAAAGTTGATGATCTATACGGATTCATAATATCAATGTACTACTGTCTTTTAATGCCAAGAAACCATAGACAGTCAACTCTAATAAAATTGGACAATGAAGCAGAACTCTTCTCATTTTTCAAAATGTCCTCTGTAATCTCAGCATGATGCAAAAATGATATTATCTTCAGGCCCACAATATCCAGTAAATGGTGAAGGTAAAGCATGAAACAATCTAGAGTACAATAGCTCCTCGAAGTATTTGCATTCATCTTCACATGTTTATGTTACATTTCTGTATTGTAACTGATGGTGGATATGTAGAGGGCTACCTACTTTGCATATTTTCTCTGTGAATGTTAGAGACTCTGTCACATATTGGCTAGCAGCTTGCTCTGTGGGTGATGTGCCTTATGTGGAGCCCCGTGTTTATGGCGTGAGAGCCCTGGGACAGTTGGGGGAGCCCACTAGAGGCCTGGGGCCTTACACTTTGGGATTCCCCGTGGTGTGGGCTCCAGATGGCTGAGCGTGGCAGAGAACAGAGAACAGTGTCAGGAGTGTATCAGAGGATCCAGTTTCTTCATTAAATTATGTTTTAAGGGAGAAGGAAAGAGCCTTTTTTTTTTTTAATTTTTATTTATTTGGCAGAGAGAGATACAGCAAGAGAGGAAACAACAATCGG